>SKCR01044134.1:0-104749 GCA_019454045.1 Zanthoxylum bungeanum
CACTAGTGAGTGATTGACAATTAGTTGTCTACCTGTGAATATACGTCGGTGAGACCGTGCCTCTGCTGTGATCGAAATATATTCATTGGGTCGTCTTCCCATTATGGAATTCGATTTAATTATTGAATTCTCGTCTTCCGTTGGGGATTACGGCATTACGTAAAAATAGTGGGAGGCACTGCTAAGTTTAAAATATTCCATAACTTAGGCAGTGTATGTTATTATGGAAATTGCCGCTTGTTTGTTTCCTTATTCTATAGTAGATAGAATTAAACTTTTATTTACTGCACACATATATTTTGATATGTTATATGACTTGACTTTTGGTTGCTGTTATTCTAGAATAGGTTCTAGATACTAATAGACTAGGATATTATTAGATTGGTCAAACCATCGGGAACTATTGTTCCGTTTTCTTCAAAAATAAAATGGTTAATGACTTAGTTTCTAAGTCATGATAGATAATCTAGATAGATATCCCCTTTAGGATATAATACTTTAGAGATAATAGTTTCTAATGCAGTAAGAATTGACTTGAATTAGTTCATGTCTCGAGATTCTTGACTGGCATTTAGAAAGCCCTATTAGGTATTTGTTTATCTATTAATGACGTTTCTAAGCTTTAATTACCTTTAGAGGTAATGTGTCTGACACAATTTGCTAATCAATTATTTGCAATTGTTGTGAATAGTTGAATGCAAATAGTAAAGCTAGAGAAAGGAGGTGTATAGTTGTTTATAGAAAATATCGATTTTCACAAATACAACAACTATAGGTATTGGATACCAGATCTCCCGTCTGGTTATTTGAAATATTGGTTAACGATTGTTTTGATATTTGATATCGGAACTCGCGACTATTGGATAATCACTTGTTCTTTATAAACAATTGTTACATATTTTATAATAACTAGTAGTTTCATTGATGTAGAGATAAACATAAAGAAATTATTCGGTAAAGTAAATAATTTAGAACGGTGCTTTATAGTTTAAATCACTTAAGCATTGGATCTTATTCCGTATGGTAAAGGATGGTTTGATACTAGACCACACCATACATCCTTATCCATTTAGTGAATATTGTATTCAGGAAAGTGATTAAGTCTCGTTAAAACCAATGATTGTCATTGGACCACCAAATTTATTTAAACTGATACATTGGATGTATGTAGTTTAATAAATAATAATTGCTTAAGGTAGTTTTCTTTATTTCGTAACTTGGTTGATGATTTGTGTCATAACTTAGTTACGTGTTTTCTGATGGAACACATATTGAAAGTCTTGAAAGTATCAAGAACTTTAAATCTGTTCTGATGAAACGAAGATTGAACATTTTTGACTTGTTCAAATATATTCAATCTAAAGTATTTTGAAAACTTGATCCTTAAAATTCATTAACATGTCTTTGAACTGTTCAAAGATCTTTGATACGATCAACATTTGAATTTTTAGCAATTAGTTCTAAGGTTATACAGTGAATATGATTCATATTCAATATTATTCTTCCACGATTCCATCTTGATGGAATTGAGAGTGGAGCAATTGAATCTTATATGATTTGATTCGTTTGATATTGAATGTTACCGAATTAGTTTCAATACTCTTGGGGTTATACTCCAGTAACACTAATTCATCTCTTTAATTAATGTTCCATTAATTTCTACAGTTACATATATGATATGTATAGGTAGAAAATCCGAATCTTGAAAAGTTTAAGATTTGAATGTTTCTTTTATATAATAGTTATATAATGGAAATTACTTACACCTTGGAGGTATAAGTAAAAGTTTATCGTTTATTCTGTTTAATAGAATATTGTATTCTATTTAATAGAATATCTTTCCTACGATCCTAAGTAATAAAATTGTTTTATTACTTGGTGTGTAACATCTGATGTTGATTATTGTAGAAAAGACTTGACTTATTGAAGTCAAATGTGAGAATGATAATTATAATTGAACTACTGAAATTAATAATGAAACAACCCTTATACATCTTCCGTACAAGTCCAATAGGATAACAGAATCATTCACGAGTATTTGATACTTATGGTTCTGTTGTTTTTCTTATGAAGAAAAATTATCCTATGACTTATAATGGAAGCGATATTTGATATCGATTCTGGAAGTTCACCATTGAACCATAGATCTAAGATTGTTCATAGCTTACTACGATCAAGTTTTGAACTTGATTAAGCTTTCATTATGAATTAGTTCATAGAATGTGCTAATTGTTGTGCAGCGAAAACATTGTGAGCTTATTAAAGGTTTGACCTTTACAGTATGACAGTGAGAAAAGTATACTCTGCAATCTATTGTAGATTCTGAGAAAACTTATCTCTAGTCACGCTAATTGAAAAATTAAAGATATATTGGTTAATGTTGATAATAAACTGTATATTTTAGCTAAAGAATGCAAAGTGGCGTTTTTTGGATGACTTATTCAGATAAGAGATCAGTTGTGATTTCCTCATTTGAAGATTCATTCTGAAATGGCCCTAGAGTTTGTGTTCTGCTGAGATCGCAGTTTAGTGTGCTAGCTTATAGAGCCTATTGTAGACTCGGATAAGTCTTCCAGAAATATGTGTGTCTCTCTATTTTGATATCGTCAGATTGTCTGATCTTGTCAAAGTATATAGAATACATATGTGATAAAAGGGTTAGTGTGAGCGTACAAATTACTTTCTAGTGTTATATATTTTAACGAAATTGTCATTATTATAGTAATAATGAGATGTTGTAAGGTAAAATTTTCCTAAGTCTCTTCTTTACTCCGTGAAAACAGTGGGAGTAGTCTCTGTTATATACGATATAAAGTTTTATATAAGATATAAAACCAAGAGACTTGTGAGATACTCCTATTATTCGTACATTAGATATGATCTAATAAGGACATAACTAGGCTATCTGTATGACAGTTAGTATAACTGTTGGACAGTTATTGTGTGTCTTATATAAAGTATTTATCTTTCGTAAGGATGATTCCTTTTTCGAAAGAGATATTGATTAGAATGTCTAAACAATATTATGTATCATTTGATGATGACATAATAAATACTTTATAATATGTGATTGTAGATATCGATTTAATCGTAATTGTTACGAGTTATTTTGATATCCTATAGACCATAGGATGGATCTTGAAACACGTTGTTTGTGATCTTTGAGATATTAAGAACAAGTTTCTAATTCTTGGAGAATAAAGTCTGCAACCATTAGGGTCATGTTGTTAGTTTGAGACTAATTATGACGTTAGACAGTCTACGTCATAAAGAGTCACAAAAACCTGCAGTGGGAGTGTCACGAAGGATTCTACTAACTGAGTAGAATTAGATGCAACTTATGAAGTATAGACTTATGAAGTTGCATAATGACCTTATAAATTAGAAGTTTTATATTGTTATTGTGCTTGCGGTTGTCTTCATAGTATTTTGGATTTAATCCTTAAATACTCGGACAACTCAGTAGCTGTAGCACAATACTGATGTAGCACTAGAGTCATATTAATGTATAATCTAGATTCTACAAAATATGAATGATGCTGACTATGGGAAACGATGGAGTTGTTTGACAAACTCAATATGTCATAGCGGACTTGTTTTTGTGCCTACCTCTTAACTGGGTGACTGGGAGCTTTTGAGGACCATGTGCATACGATGCACATTGAGACGTGTATATGATATCGTGGATTGGCACTAGAGCAAGTGGGAGAAATTGTTGGGGTTGGTGCTCAGAAGCGCCAATCCGGGCCGTATTTATGTCTGATTCATGAATACGAACATCCCCTTATTCCATAATATTACTTATTTATGGTTGCACCTCTTGTTCTTATATACGTATTCGATCTGATTACGATTAGATTGAAACTAAATGTGGTTGAGTGATATGTATATATTAGACAAAGGCCCGATAATATATAATGCAGTACACAGTTACAAAGTTAGTTTGTAATTGACATTGGGAAGTGTCACTGCTATATGAATATTATCAAACATAGTTCCTGGTCAAGATTTGCTAACACGGGTCGGTTAGTCAAATCCGTTGAGACCAGTACATATCGTATATCGAGACTTGGTCCGATGGTTTATCCCAATGAACCATGAGTCTATGGAGACTCGTATAGACGTGTAGGTGTTTATAGTGGATAAACACTGAACGGATCACCGAAGATTCTTAATGGATGGTACACCAACGTCAATAAGAATCTTTTCGGGTTGAGTAGCATAGTGGTCCTTCGACTTGAGACACCACTGTGGATGTATGAGACATCCTCCACACTTAGATGGCAGTCACGTCACCGATCTATTTAGATCAGACCTCCGCCTGTTCGTTGGGTGTGGATCGATCCTCAGGATATCCTGTGTGTGTCAAGATAGGATCCGTTAATTCTGTGTACAGAGCATAGGTAGTCCATATATATTTAGCAGTCTTTTAAATCTGTGGCCACAGTATACATCGGAAGTAAGTTCCGAGTGTTATTTAGAGATTGCTAATAGATACGTCGACGAGATAATACCTATAGAGATTTGACGTTTACATCTATATCTCTGGGATTATCTGGATACCTGTGACGGGGGCATTATACGTATGCAATGACCTCGACCTGTATGATTCAGCTAGTTTATCTGTGATCGTCATAATCTACGGATGGATAGATTATGCACATGAAATTGGATTTCATGACGGATATACCTGAATCTAGAGAGTCTCAATAATGAAACATACTCGTAGAGCACTAGAGCAACATTTATGAATAATGATGATTATTTATAAATCGTTTAATCGTTAAACGAAAATACATGCGAACGGGCCGAACCGTCATTTCCTAATTAATGTGTATTTGTATTTAATATATGATATTATTAAATACACATTAATAAATAGTCAAATAAAGGTATTTGACATATATCATTAATATATGTATTTGAGATATTTAAAGTAAATAAAATACATATATTTGTATTTAATTAATTATTTAATTATTTAATTGTTAAATGATTAATATAATTAAAATATAAATATATCACCAAATGATAAAGTTAGGAAGTGATTATAAGTTGCAATTGTTGACTTATACATTAAAGGAAAAAGGTTGTCAAATTGATTTTGACTTCTTAAGATATTTGTTCAAAATTGTTTGAAAATTAAAAATATCTTTTTCCTTTATTTCTTCATAATTTCGGCCAATACACTTAAAATATAAGAGTTATATTTATCTTAGTTGCATTTGTTGACTTAATATAAATATCTACAAAGTGTTATTTAGATATTTTGTTGGCTGTGTATATGGAGAATGGTAATTATAATCGGAGAATTTACTTATTCGGTAATTTAGAAAGAAAGAAAACAACTAGTAACTTGGAGTAGAAGTTTCACCTGATTAGTCACTAACTTTCTTTATTCTATTTTCTCTTGTCTTTTTGCTTTTGTGTGCATTAGTTTTACTACTTTTTTACTTTTGTAAAATGTTTGTGGGTATCATTGCTGTAAACCCTCACGAGACTACAACTCGTCCACTAGGGACACCTATGGGTTTAAAGGCTTGCTGCATACGCTAAATGCAACCGTGATCCCTACGAAAGTGGCTTAGTTTAATTTTTTGTTGTTGTTTTACTCGAGGAATAGAAAAATGTTAGGTTTGGGGGGTGTGATGAGCGGAAAATATATCAATATTTACCGCCCCTTTAACTTAATATTTTGTTTAGTTTCTCGGGTTTGTTGAACGTTTTGATGTGTTTTAGTTTATTTTGCAGATAAAATAATATCGGGTCTCAATGAAATCATTTAGGACGAAATATGGGTCAAATAAGGGCAATTATTGGACTTGATATTTTAATTTTGGAGATTGGAAACTTGAAAGGGCGTTTTTGACAAAGTGCAGTTTTGGAAATTCCAATTTTGCACATCTGTCGTATTTTACGCATAACTCTTTACTCCGATATCGGATTGAGCTGATTCAAGTGCCAGATTAAAGAAAACTCAAAGATCTACAACCTTTAAAGACAAAATATTTTCTAATTCCGAAGATTTCATGACCGAAATTGATGAACCATCCAGAAGTGTGTTGTGTGTAATTATTAAAGTCATTTTCAATCATTTTCAAAGCAAAAAAATAAATTAATAAATAAATAATAAAATTATCAAATCATCACCAAACATGATAAGAGATTAGTGGAGCAATTAATAATGGATTTGGTGGAGAATTTGATGGATGATTTGATGGAGGCAAAATTTTGCCTATAAATACCAAGCCATTTCATTTGTAAAATTCATACTTTCTTCTTTGAAATTCCTAAAGAATAAATAAGAAGATTGTATATTGTTTGTTTATTTATAGCTTTTAGTAATTAATTTCCGCTTTCGCACTTTTTTTTTTATTTTTCAGTTTTTACTTTCCGCAATTTACTTTTACGCACAATCCTTTCATTTCTTTACTTTTGCAGTTTTTATTTTTCAAGCAATGAGGAGGTAATTCCCCCTTGCTGGGGTGAAAGGTAAAGCTTTTATTATTGCTATTTAGATTAATATCCCTTAATTATAATATATAAACTATTTAAAACTTGACTTAATGAGGATACCGCTATATTGGCCGGTTGGTAATTAATTATAAATTGGTTTTAACCTGACTAAGTATGGATACCGCATGGTTGGTCGGTTGGTAATTAATTATTAATTTGACTTAATCAGGATACCGCTTTTATGGCTGGTTGGTAATTATCACGTAAAGTTAATATATTATATTAAGGGAGATATCTAAAATAGTAGTAATAAAAGTTGATCCTCTAACCCCGACATTTTCTTTTATTGTACTTGTACTTTATTTAATTTCAGTAATTTACTTTCAGTAATTTACTCTTCAGCAATTTACTTTCAGTAATTTACTTTTTACTTTTATTTTTTTACTTTTTACTTTTTACTTTTTACTTTTTACTTTATTTACTTTTCAACAATTTACTTTTCAGTATTTAATTTTCAGCAATTTACTTTATGTCTTTTATTTTATTTAAATTTTTACTACCCGTAAATATGTGTCGTAACTAAGCCAAATATCTAGGGTTGTGATGAAATCCAATATCACCGGTTTATAAGGGGTTAAATTACAGTTTGGGTAATATAAATGTTTATTTATTGAGTCTTAATCTTAATGCTTTTTATTAACTGGCCATTAATAAAATTGATTAGGTAAACTTAAAATGAACTTGGAAAAGAGATTTTAGGTTAAAGACCTTAGACTCAATAGCCCACGATCTTCCTTGAGGATAGATAACCCTTTAATAGATTTCCTTACAGGATTGGAATCTACCTGTCGGGCGGGGGTAGCCATAATTGGAACTTAAACTTAATGAATCCAGGTAATTTGGTTGACATAGACATATGGTTCAATTGGGTTATACTGGGTATTTGTAATCGACCATCGGAAGAGGATTTTATATAATTTAGTGTTCTAGGTTAATAAATTAATATATTACCCAACTGTAAGATAACCACTTCATCTTTAATAGATATTGGAAGGATTCACAATCCTGGATAGTTTTATAAATTTGAATTTTCTTCAATCTACTTTCAAGAAATTTTATTTACTTGTTTTAAGTTTTAAAGTCACCACCCAATCAAACAATCAATCTATTAGATACTTGTAAACATTTGACCTCATAAAAAATTAATAGCAAAGGTTTTAAGTCCTCGTGGGATCGATACTTTTTATATTACTTGAACGATACATGCGCTTGCGTTATACGCGTGTGATATAACACCGGTCACTTGTGCAGTGTGTGACAATGACAATCCTATCAAAGTCGTGCAATGCATTTTTACTTACCTGGCTCGCCAGCTGCGACCTGACTTCCCTGCTGCCTCGAGCTGAGTTGATGACGCAGTGGACCTCGATCCTAGGACGCATCCCAATAACTGCAATGGACAACAGGGGCCTCGACCCTGGGATGCATCCCAATACCGCTGACAAAGTGGGTCACAACCCTAGGACGCATCCCCAAAACTGATGATGTAGGGGGCCAATGACCCTGGGACGCATCCCGATAACTGCAACCGACGATGGGGGCCTCGACCCTGGGACGCATCCCAATACCGCTGAAAATGTGGGTCACAACCCTATGACGCATCCCAAAACTGCTGATGATGTGGGTCACGACCCTGGGACTCATCCCCAAAACTGATGCGGATAATGTGGGCCACGACCCTTGGACTCATCCCCAAAACAGCTGATGATGTGGGTCACTACCCTAGGATACATCCCCAAAACTGATGCTGATGATGTGGGTCACGACCCTGGGACTCATCCCCAAAACAGGTACTGATACTGACGTGGGCCTCGCCCCTGGGAAACATCCCCAAAATTGCTGATGATATGTGTGGGCCTCAACCCTGGGACTTATCCCCAAACTGATGCTGACATTGGCCTCGCCCCCAAAATGATGTTGATGTGGGCCTCGCCCCCAAACCGATGTTGTAATGGGCCTCGCCCTCAAACTGATGCGGATGTGGGCCTCGACCCTAGGACTCATCCCTCAACTGATGTTGACATGGGCCTCGCCCCTAAACTGATGTTTGATATGGATGTGGGCCTCGACCCTGGGACTCATCCCCCAACTGATGCGGATGTGGGCCTCGACCTTGGGACTCATCCCCCAACTGATGCTGACATGGGCCTCGCCCCCAAACTGGTTTTTGATGTGGGCCTCGCCCCCAAATGATGTTGACATGAACCTCGCCCCCAAACTGATGCGGATGTGAGCCTCGACCCTGGGACTCATCCCCCAACTGATACAGGTGTGGGCCTCGACCCTGGGACTCATCCCCTAACTGATGCTGACATGGGCCTCGCCCCCAAACTGATGTTGATGTGGGCCTCAACCCTGTGACTCATCCCCCAACTGATGCTGACATGGGCCTCACCCCCAAACTGGTGTTGATTCTTTCCTGAAACTGATGACACTGTACTGTTGCTGCTTCTGGTTGGCTTGCTTTTGCCGCTTTCTCTTTTTCTTCTTTAAAACCTGTTATTACAAAACAGAACAAACACAAAAAGAATGCAAATATGTTACGTGTATGCATGCATGCATGAATGAGTTTCCTATCCCATTGGGTTAGGTCTTCTGTCAATTCCCTTGGTGACTGCTCGGTCTTCTTTCCCTCAGGAAAAATACTGCTTCAATCTATCCATGTTGATCGGCTCGGTGAACTCGTTCCCTTCTAAATCTGACAGTCTCACTGCCCCATTTCCCAGTTAGGTCTGAAATTTCATCTTGGGTCTGTCGTCGACGGCCTCGACTGCTTAAATACCAAATCACCCTTTCTGATCTTAGTAGGGTGCACCTTCTTGTTGAATGCTCGGGTTAGTCTCTTCTGATATATCTGCATGTGATGTAAGGACTTCAGCCTCTTTTCATCCAGTAGTACTAACTGTTCAAATCTCTGTGCGGCCCATTCTTGTTCAGGTAACTCTGTTTCTGCTAATACCGTCAAGGATTGTATCTCAACTTCCACTGGCAGTACTGCTTCCATTCCATAGACCAAAGAGTAAGTTGTGGCTCCTGTTGCTGTTCTTACAGATGTTCTGTACCCCCACAGGGCATACGGTAGCTTGTTAGCCCAATCTTTGCAGTTCTCTGTCATCTTGGCTAATATCTTCTTTACTGTCTTATTGGCTGCCTCAACTGCCCCATTTACCTATGGCCGGTAAGGTGACGACTTATGATGTCCTATCCCATATCTCTGTAGCATTGCCTTTGTTTCCCCTTGAAACTGAACTCCGTTATCTGTCACTACATGATGCGGCATCCCATATCGACATATGATGTTCCGAGCTATGAACTTCACCATCTATTTTGCTGTAACACTACAGAATGACTCGGCTTCCACCCATTTTGAGAAGTAGTCCACTACTACTACCATGAAACGATGTCCATTCGATGCATTTGGTCGAATCTCCCCGATCATATCAATTCCCATGCTGAGAAAGGCCACGGCTCTGATAGCCCATGCAACTCTGTGTGCGACAGATGATTCAAATTACCGTGTGCTTGACAATCATGACAATGTTTTACCAGCTTTGCACAGTCTGTCTCCATGGTCAACCAGTAAAAACCATGTCTTACAATCTTGCGAGACAAATTCAGCCCATGTTGGATAATTATGACCCATAACATCACTATTTGTACAGATCATGGTGTTGTTGTACAAATTAAGTACGTGACAAAAGAGATTGCACTCTTATCATTTGTGATTAGATCACCAAGATATATAAATGATAGGAGGTCCCTATGATTTGTTCCTGGATTGAGAATGATATGAGACAGTATCAGTCCGCGAAGGATAAATCATTAAATATCCCTAGTCAGAGTATTATCGAGATTAGACATCGATAAATACGTAAAAGACTAGTATTACACTTGTGCGCGTTTGTGAGGGAACAACGATATAGTTCTCATATATTTGGGTATAGGATACTCATGCAAGTGTAATAGGAGGTTGTGTTTTATCGATGGTACGGGAAACAGCTTCGCTCTAGATAGACCCCCTCGGAATTCCATTGGTATTATGGCTATATGTCTATGGAAGTCCGAAATCAGGGTAGGTGTATTTGGTCTTAACCTGAGACTTGCACCGTTAATACTTGCGACAATCAATATACTTTGGTTTTGGTCGTCCAAGGCTTTAACCGGTTTCTGTATACGGCTCTTCTGGGTATATCGAGAATCGTAGTGTGTTGGTTGTGATGTCAAGACGGAAGTGTCACTCCAGTCATATGGAGATGATAATCGCGTAGGGATACATAACTGGTTCTCTAAAAAGGTTGCAACCATCGGGATAATATGACTTGGTCTTGATTATCCGATATTAAAGAGACTAGTTGCTCGTAATCCGATATATGCTTCGTACGGGGCAGACACTGTACCAGCCCCAGGCCTTGCATGTGATCATTAGATACTGGATCGAAATACGCAATACTATGTATACTACGCCTGATATAGATCCTTATTCCTGTAAGGATATTTCTGGAGAATTGGGTAGGCATGGCGCTTTTCTAGAAGCCAACCTTGTCTTGTAAATCGGTATAAACGTAGTACGAGGTACTTACGTGTTCGGATAGTCCGACGACCGAATTTACTACCAACATATCCGGGGATCTCATGGGTCGCTTCCCGAAGATTCACCGATGACGTATGACTCGCACCTTTTATTAATCTGGGATTAATTAGACGAGAGAGAAAATTAATCTGGGATTAATTGTAGAGATATTTTATCTGGGATAAAATATCATTTAAAGAGAGATAACGATTAATTTGGAATTAATCGATTAATTAATATATTCGATATATTAAACGAAATTAGATTTTGACGCGGAATTAAAATTAGATTTTAATTCGGGCGAATGAGTTAATTTAGAATTAATTCGTCTGCGACGTGAATATTGATTTCGCTAGGCAAAATCATTTAATTACGTCGTAACGGAAAATTGGTTAATTTGGAATTAGCGAACCCGAGACCGGGATTGTTTACGAGCGCATTCACATTTCAAATTCGAGTGTGGCACGCAAGTCAAATCAAGCGTCAAATCACTAGTGCATCTAGCGTCACATCATTCGTCAATCAAGTGATGGATGTCTTTCACTTTGAGTGATTGACGCAAGTCACTATTCATGAGTGATGTGAGTTGATGGAGGTTGATTGGCTTTAATTGCTTGATTTTTTGAAAGCCAAATCATTGTAAATGAATTTGAAATTCACATTAGTGTATTAGATACACTTTTTCCATCAACCAAACTTATCTCTCTCTCACTTCTTCTCCCTCTCATTCACGCCCTTGGGGCTGTTTTTCTCCTCACTGGTTTGCTAAAACCGTGAGCCATAGGGAAGCAAAAGGTCATGATTTTGTGGCAAAATCAAGAGTGCTAGCACACTACGAAGACATGCGAAGGTGATAGGGAAGTCCACCCATGAGCTTGGAATCGTTTGACGAAGCTTGGAGCTTGATGAAGCTCAACAATGGCCGAAAACAGTGAACTGATTCACAACCACTGCCGAACAGTCCATGGAGGCAGAAAATAAATTTTGTTGCCTTGCGCGTCGCTCAACCGATCGATGTGAGTATTCCGCAACTCCCTCATTGTATTCGCACTTATTTTCAATGCTTGAAATGATCTTGGGATGCTTAGTATTTTCCAACAATGGTATCAGAGCAAGGTTAAGCATGAAAATATTTTAGGGCTTAAAATTGGGTAAATTGATTTTGAGCATGAATTAATGAAATTGGATGATTTAGTATGCTTAATTGATTTTCAATTGAAGATTGATTGGATCGATTTCAAGAAATTGTGTTTGGAACATTTTTCCCCAAAATATTAGGCTTGGCCAAAAATATGATTCCCTATTTGTCTTGGAATTTTTTGATTTTGATTCATTGGATGAGTTGGAATCATTCGGGAATGTTGATTTAATGTCGATTGTGGATTTAATTGGATTGAAACAGAATCGGACACAAATTGCCCAAATTGCCAAGAACAATATAAGCATGAATGGGTTTGATTTTTGTTAAATTGTGTTGGAAATTATTTAATGATGATGAGCATGATTAATTAGGCTAATTTGGTGTTTTGGAAATATTGATTTGGGTGATTAATTGTGTTATACACTTTAGGGAATTAAATTGTGAAATTGGATTTTGTAATTTAATTGAATTGGGCTAATTTTGGAAATTGGGCTTGAAATGTTGTAAATGGGCTTATTGGGCTTGGTTTTACTAAGTTGGGTTTAGGCAAAATTGATTGGATCCAATTGGGCCCAAAACCGCTTCCATAAAGCCCAAATGCGACTAATGGACCTTTAAAGTTTAATTGGGCCTAATGGGCCGAAATTGATTTCTAGGCTTATGGGGTAACTCCCAGATTGGATTTTGGTTATTCGGTTTGACCCGAGTTGACCAGAAGTCCACGCCTTAAGAAATTAATTAAAAGCCCATTGGACTTTAATTAAATTGACGTTGGACGTTAATCGGGCTTTGAGACCCGTAGCGATTAAATTTGGAATTTAAATCGTAAAGGTTTATTAATAAAGTGTAGTATTTAATTTGGAATTAAATAGCGAATTAGTATTAAATACAAATTGAATTGGATTTAATTTTGTAGTTTAATTTAATTCGAGAATTTGTACTTTGAGTTTTATTCGCAAAAACGAGTTTGACTCGAGCAAAATCAAATCGTTGTTTGAACATTGGATGGTCACTAATTATCAGATTAATTAATTTGATTAGATTGATTGATAACATGCTTGTGTGAATACATGGTTGCGATGCATGAATAATGTATATCAGATGGATATTAGATGGGTGGGATAATTTTAGAAATTGTTGTAATAAATTTGATTTATTAATTGGACCTGCGTGTCCAGCCTTATTTCCTCCTTATTCTTTGTATTCTCTTCTCACCTATTCCCCTCAATGTAAATGAGGTTTCTTTAGAAGTGTAGTGTAACGGGTAGAAGTAAATACTTGTGCTAGCGGGAGAGAGAAAGGGAGAGATTTGATCTAGGATCAATGTGTAAAGTATCCATCCGCATATCATTATTATTTTAATTATACGCGCTTTATTATGTATTTAGAATGAATGTTTAAGGGTGTATGATGATGAGACCTTAACAAATATAATAAATTGGTTGCCAATTTGCACTCGAAAAACCCTCGCAAAATATTAAGCGTTTTTCCTTCCATTGAGTGATTCTTACTCAAGATCCGAGACTGGCATTGGTTTGTTGGCCAAAGTCAATGCCTTTGTCCGTCGAAGATGTGTTTGAATCACGATAGCTTTGTTCCATATTGGTGTCTTGTCCAAGTTGTGGTTTGTTGGCCAAAGTCAACACCACTTCTTGTCCATCCACATTGATTACGAAGCTTTCCAGTGGTCAATGGGTCGCGCTTAACTAGGATCACTAAGTTTTTTGTGCCAAAGCCAAGGCTTAGTTGATTCAGAGGAAAAAGGTTAGATAATACATTGGATGTATTGGCATATATAAGATATATGTTTCGGACTTGAATGTCCCCTACTGGATCTAGGAATTGGATTGGATCCAATTGATCTTAGAGATCTACCTAGTTAATTATCATACAATTTGTTGGCCAAAGTCAAGATTGTGTGATATTTAACGGGATCCTAGCCCACTAGGAAACACGGTTTCCCGAGTACTCGACAGAGGGTTAGAGGCTCGCCGAAAAATAGTGGGGGGCAAGAATTGAATTTGCAATATTCGTTTAATTACTTGCCATACTCGCTCAATCAAATATCATTCGTCAAATAAATTAAATGTTAGTTGGACTAATATTTAAATTGTTGTTTTAATTAACAGTTGGACTGTATTCAAACTGTTCATTTATAGTTGGTTATATAATTGGATTATAGTAATCAATATATTTGATTTAATTAATTATAGTATATTAAATAGTTGGACTATAGTGATCATTATAATAAATAGTACCTATATCGTTGATTAAATAGTTGGACTATTAAAATCAAGATAAAATTGAAAGATTGACATTTAAAACATAATCCTAGGGAAAATGTATTTAAATGGTTTAATTTTCAAATTGGTAATAAATTTTAGGATGGTCCTGGAGACTAATAAGTTACTTTATTTGATAAAATAACATATTAGGCCTAAGCCCGAAGTTGAGCAAATAGTAGAGCATAATCTTTGGAAGATTTATGTGATGATAACTTAAGTGCTTAATCCATTATACTTGTAGCAGTAGACTCCTTAATTTCTGAATCAGAACTAAGGATCAGATCCGTAAAGTATGATAATGAAATTGAAGGATCTTCATAAATCTATGCTTAGATTTTAGAAGTACTAAATTGAAATAATAACTCTTGGAGAGTTAATGACTATTCTCAAAGAGATAAAGTCAAAATTTGCAATAAGGCAAGTAGCGCAAGGCGCACCTTACCTCGATATTCTAGAAACCCGAGGCTAGGCCAAAGGCTTCTGGAATGTGGAAAATGGAAAAGGCAAAATCATTATAATCTTCTAGGAAGATAAAGGACATATCCCAAAACGTCTGCTTAAATTGTAGCAAACGGGATCGCGGAAGCGTGACTGCCTTTGGACAAAGCAGACATGAAGGAATTGAAGAACGAGCAAGGCTCTGACTTCAAATATATTTGTCATAAATATGTTCACAACTAGTATTAAAATTGGATTTTAAATAGTTAGTGTGGTACATAAATATATACTGATATTCAGAATCTGCTATGAGCAGGATACTGACTTCAGATTGAGATTTAATCTGCAAATTGGAAACGGGACGAAAGTCGCTGTTTTAACCGTAGATACCTAATCTAGGAACTACCCTTCGTGTTTGTACTTAAATTAGGATACTGTTATAATGTAACTAGTTTGACTAGAAACATTATATTTATATCAGTGTTTAACCCGCTGCAGGTGAACCTTTATATTCTAGAACACTAAAGTGTTTCATTATATAAAGATGATATTGAGATAAACATATTAGATGCGAATAACATAATTTATATTGTGAATATAAATATATCTCAAACGTTAAACATGACAAACAAACAGCTCAAACTGATTTGATCAGAAGAAACTAATTGTGGCATTGTTGTCTGGGACACAATTAAACAAGAATCGTATAACCACACTTTCGAAGAGTGGGTACTAGGACTGATTTGATCCTATTGAAATAAAGTCTACGAATCTAGTTTATTAGGCAAAATTCCTAAAACACATTTACTTGGTAAAAGTGCAAATGTCACGGATCTGTTAGCCCTAGTTCATAGTGAAGCAAGTGGGCCCATATCTAGCTAGGCTAGAAGTGGATATGAATATTTCGTGACCTTTACAGATGTGGAATCGCGTTATGGTTATGTGTTTCTTTTGAAACACAAATCAGAAACTTTTTCAGTTTCGACACGAAATAGACAAACAGGTCGACTAAAGTATTAAACACCACGGTTAGACCATGATGAAAATACTTAAGCAATAAGTTTCTAATATACTTGAAAGAGTAAAGTATTCTTTCAAAGAGGACTCCTCCTGGAACACGTCAAAGTGACGGTGTGTCCGAAATGAGTAACCGATTTTTGTTGGACATGATAAGGTTAATCATGAGTCGCTCTGAGCTACCATTTCCTTCAACGGATAAGCATTAACAGTGCAAAACTTATTTAGAATAAGGTTCCATAATAATCTGGTTGACAGAATTCATATTAGATATGAACGGAAAAGAAACCGGGTTTCTCAATCCTGAAAATTTGGGAATGCTAGACATATGTTTGGATGATACCAAACTAAAACCCAAATTGGATAAGTGCCAATTGTAGGTTATCCTAGGGATACCAAAGTATAGTACTTATACATCTCACCAGAGAACAATGTAATTGTTGCTCGCCATGCGATTTTCCTAAGAGGAATACCGATATGCAGTGGTAAGTGGGAGGATAGTAAAACTCGATGAAAATCGGAGTAATACTATTCAAGGCACCGATTCCTAATGGAACACAAATAGTTCATCAAGGATGAAACTATACCATTAATCTTCGAATACACAAGAACCGCGTATGTCGGAGAGAGTGAGAAAATAACCTGGGGTATGGGTTTGTGATCTCACCTCATAAAGATGTCTATCTTATTAAGGTATACCAACTGACTACGTATGAGGAAGTGATACAAGGTATCGACTCCCTATTATGGCAAAGAGTCATGAGTCCGAAATGGATTCCATGTATATCAACTATGTTTGGATACTAGTTGATGTACCGCAAGGCATTGAGCCTACTGGTACTATATAAGTCTTCAAGGAAGACGTACATGGATGGCAACATACCAACGAATAAATCTAGGCTTTTAACGAAAAGGTATCGTTATCAGCATTGTGTCGATTACGATTCAACCTTTTAACTGTTGCCACGGTAAATCCATTTGGATAATGCTTGCAGATGCTGCATGTTTCATTTATGAAATATGACAGCTGAACGGGAAAATCACTTTCCTGAAAAGGAAACCTTTTGGAGGATGTTTACAAAATCCTGTCGGTTTTGTCGTACCATAACTAGCAAACAAGGTTTGCGGGGTTATTCGATCCATGTTTGGATTGAAGCAAGCATTTGGTTCTTAGAATTATCGTTTTGATGTAATCTTAATAGTTTATGATTTAATTCAAAACGAAAATGATTCTTGTGTATATAAGAGGGTTAGTGGGAGCGCACTGACAGTGGCTGTCCTATAAATAATGATGACATGTCATTTCTTGGAAATGATATTCTCATAAAACTATCGGTGAAAACTTGGCTTTCAAGAAAATTCTCTATAGAATTCTTGTGAGAAACAACCTTTATTCAAGGAATAAAGATCTACTGGGATAGATTAAGTTGTTAACATTCTCTGAGAAATCGTACATTGAAAAATGTACGTGACCTGGTGTCTCATACGCTTTGAGCATATGAAGTCACAATCGGGCTAATCCAAGTGATAGTCACTGGATTGATGTTAAGAACATCCGTTAGTATCTTAGAGAACTAAGGATGTTGTCTTAATCTGTGGAGAATGAGAACTTGGAGTGACTGGGATTTCTACTGCAAGTTTCCTAAATCGATAAAGACGACTATAAGTCGCAAAACGGTACTATACAATTTGAATAACGGAACAGTGAGCTGGAAATCTTCCAAGCAAGATACTGTCAGTGAGCTGGAAATGCGGGATATTGCTGCAACTGAGGCAGCAATAGAAACCTTTTGGGTCGATAAACAAATCTAATTAGATTAGATATAGTTCTGTTAGCTGCTGAGCTAGGCGTCAACACAGGCTAAAGAATTAATGGTCTCATCAACGATCCAGATATATAATTCGACTATTCATCTGATTTGTTCGGATCATACATTGTGGCGATGTGATGATCGTATAAATCGCATCAGATGATAATCATGAAAATCCCTTGACGAAAGCCTTTTCTCAGTAATTTGAGCCAACCGTACATAGTTCGGGTGTAAGACATTCGAGTGACTGGCTATAGGCCAAGTGGGAGATTGTTGGACAATTATGACCCATAACGTCACTATTTGTACAGATCATGGTGTTGTTGTACAAATTAACTATGTGACAAAGGAGATTGCACTCTTATCATTTGTGATTAGATCACCAAGATATATAAATGATAGGAGGTCCCTATGATTTATTCCTGGATTGAGAATGATATGAGACAGTATCAGTCCACGAAGGTTAAATCATTAAATATCCCTAGTAAGAGTATTATCGATATTGGACATCGATAAATACGTAAAAGACTAGTATTACACTTGTCCGCGTTTGTGAGGGCACAACAACATAGTTCTCATATATTTGGGTATAGGATACTCATGCAAGTGTAATATGAGGTTGTGTTTTACCGATGGTACGGGAAACAGCTTCGCTCTGGATAGACCCCCTCATAATTCCATTGGTAGTATGACTATGTGTCTATGGAAGTCCGAAATCAGGGTAGGTGTATTTGGTCTTAACCTGAGACTTGCACCGCTAATACTTGCGACAATCAATATACTTTGGTTTTTGTCGTTCAGGGCTTTAACCGGTTTCTGTGTACGCCTCTTCTGGGTATATCGAGAATCGTAGTGTGTTGGGTGTGATGTCAAGACGGAAGTGTCACTCCAGTCATATGGAGATGATGATCGCGTAGGGATTCAGAACTGGTTCTCTAAAAAGGTTGCAACCGTCGGGATAATATGACTTGGTCATGATTATCCGATATTAAAGAGACTAGTTGCTCGTAATCCGATATATGCTTCGTACGGGGCAGACACTGTACCAGCCCTAGGCCTTGCATGTGATCATTAGATACTGGATCGAAATACGCAATACTACATATACTACGTCTGATATAGATCCTTATTCCTGTAAGGATATTTCTGGAGAATTGGGTAGGCATGGCGCTTTTCTAGAAGCCAACCTTGTCTTGTAAATCGGTATAAACGTAGTACGAGGTACTTACGTGTTCGGATAGTCCGACGACCGAATTTACTACCAACATATCCGGGGATCTCATGGGTCGCTTCCCGAAGATTCACCGATGACGTATGACTCGCACCTTTTATTAATTTGGGATTAATTAGACGAGAGAGAAAATTAATCTGGGATTAATTGCGGAGATATTTTATCTCGGATAAAATATCATTTAAAGAGAGATAACGATTAATTTGGAATTAATCGATTAATTAATATATTCGATATATTAAACGAAATTAGATTTCGACGCGGAATTAAAATTAGATTTTAATTCGGGCGAATGAGTTAATTTAGAATTAATTCGTTAGCGACGTGAATAATGATTTCGCTAGGCAAAATCATTTAATTACGTCGCAATGGAAAATTCGTTAATTTGGAATTAGCGAACCCGAGCCCGAGATTGTTTACGAGCGCATTCGCATTTCGAATTCTAGTGCGTCACGCAAGTCAAATCAAGCGTCAAATCGCTAGTCGCATCTAGCGTCATAGCAATCGTCAATCAAGTGATGGATTTCTTTCACTTTAAGTGATTGACGCAAGTCACTATTCATGAGTGATGTGAGTTGATGGAGGTTGATTGGCTTTAATTGCTTGATTTTTTGAAAGCCAAATTCATTGTAAATGAATTTGAAATTCACATTAGTGTATTAGATACACTTTTACCATCAACCAAACTCATCTCTCTCTCACTTCTTCTCCCTCTCATTCACGCCATTGGGACTGTTTTTCTCCTCACTGGTTTGCCAAAACCGTGAGACATAGGGAAGCAAAAGGTCATGATTTTGTGGCAAAATGAAGAGTGCTAGGACACTACGAAAACATGCGAAGGTGATAGGGAAGTCCACCCATGAACTTGGAATCGTTTGAAGAAGCTTGGAGCTTGATGAAGCTCAACAATGGCCGAAAACAGTGAACTGATTCACTGCCACTGCCGAGCAGTCCATGGAGGCAGAAAATAAATTTTGTTGCCTCGTGCGTCGCTCAACCGATCGATGTGAGTATTCCGCAACTCTCTCGTTGTATTCACACTTATTTTCTATGCTTGAAATGATCTTGGGATGCTTAGTATTTTCCAACAGCCCATTCATATGCGGTCCACATACCCTGGCATGTATTTCTTCCATTACCTTCTAAGCCTATTTTTTTCTCAAACACTTCAGCTGAATACCATTTGCTTGCCTCTTGTATAGTTCCCCTTTCAAAATCACATACTGAGAAGCTAAATTCTGAATAGCTACCTTGTCTTTTCTGCTTGCTCCTTCCGAAAGTTCCCCGTGTTCCAAATTCCTCTGAATGTCATGATACCAAGGTTTACCATCATCGATCTCCACTTCTACAACTCTTTCTATCTCATAAACAGGTCTTCTTGCTGTTGTCAGTACTAATGGTCTCATCACTAACTTCTCTGGTTTTTCACAAGTCGCCGCAAGTGCAGCTAATGCGTCTGCCATCTGATTCTCTTCTCACGGCAAGTGCTGAAACTTACAATCGGGGATAGCCTGTGCCAACTTTCGGAGGTAAAAAAGGTAAGGTTTCAACCGTTCTTCCTTCAATTCCCATTCTCCCTGCATCTTTCGGACTACCAACATCGAATCTCCGTAGACCTCAACGCTCTCAGCCTTCAAAGCTATCAATGCAGTCAATCCAAAAGTACATGCTTCATACTCGGCCATGTTGTTACTCCGAACGTCAACCTCTTGGCCATAGGCAAGGTTTCTCCCTCGAGGGTCACTATCACAATCCCAATTCCGGCTTCTTTGTAATTCACCGCTCCGTCGAAATACATTTTCCATCCTTGTATTGTTATTGCTTGGATCTCTTCATCTGGGAATTCAAACTTGTACTGATCCCCTTCAATAGGTTGCAATGCCAGGAACTCTGCTACGGCTCGCCCCTTGATTACTTTAGAGGTGATATACTCAATGTCAAACTCTGTCAGCAACACTAACCATCTACCCAACTTCCCCACTAGCGAAGGCACTGAATGTAGATACTTCAAGGGATTCTCTTTGGCTACCACCTGGATCTTGTAAGACTGGAAGCAATGCCGCAGTTTTCTGGACGCCCATACCACTGCCAAACAGATTTTCTCTACTTCTTGATAACAGGCTTCGTACGGAAGCATCTTCTTACTGAGATAGTAGACTGCATGCTCTACCCCTGTCGCATCTGCATGTACCATCATTTCCCCCAGTGCTTCCGATTCTATGGCCAAATACAATATCAAGGGTCTGCCCGGTCTCGGAGGTTTCAATACATGAGGTTTTACCAAGTATTCTCTGATCTTGTCGAAGGCTGCTTGACATTGCTCATTCCATTTCACTGGCTGGTCTTTTCTCAACAGTTTGAAGATAGGCTCACATACTGACGTCAACTTGGCGATGAACCGACTGATGCACTAAATTTTCCCAATGAATGATCTGACTTCCTTCTCTGTCTTCGGTGCTGGCATCCTAGTAATTTCTTTGATCTTCTCAGAGTCTACCTCTTTTCCTCCCATTCCCAATGTATGTCCTAGCAATTTTCCTGATGTTACCCCAAACACACATTTCTTGGGATTCAACCGCAAGTTGTATTTGTCAACTCTCTGAAAGAACTTCTCCAGTGCTTCTCTATGCCCAATTCTTGTCTCTGATTTCATCATCATGTCATCCACATATAGTTCAATCTCTTTGTGCATTAAATCGTGGAATAATGTAGTGGCCATCCGTTGATAAGTAGCCCTTGCATTCTTGAGCCCAAATGGCATTACCTTGTAACAATAAGTACCACACTCGATGACAAATGCAATTTTGTGTCTGTCTTCTTCAGCCATAAGAACCTGATTGTACCCTGAAAACCCATCTGCAAATGAATACATGGTAGATAAAGATGCACTACCAACTAGTACATCAATATGAGGTAAAGGAAAATAATCTTTCGGACAAGCCTTTTTAAGATCTCTGTAATCTACACACATTCTGACTTTCCCGTCTTTCTTTGGCACTGACACAATATTTGCCAACCACTCAGGATACTTCACCACTTCTCTGAATTTCTCGGCCCACTCAGGTCTCATCCGTCGAAGTTTCTGTTTCACCGGCTTCATATTCGAATAAGTTGGAATTGTATGCTGGGCGATGCTTCTGTCTACCATGGGCATGTCCTTATAGGACCAAGAAAATACTTTGGCATATTTGGCCAATATTCCTTCTAATTTCTCCCGCTCCTCAGAGGTAACCTCACTTGCAATTAGAATTTCCTTGGGGCTCTCAGGTGTGCCAAGGTTGAATGCATTTGTCCTGGTGGAACTGATATTGAATATACTCAAGTCATGCAAATTGAAAGGGAAAGACTCAGACGAGTAAGCAAAATGATTGTCTTTATTGCTAGCAGATGCATGAATACATTCAGATAAATCAAAGAGACAAACATCTTCATCCTCCACAGATGCTTCATCTCCCACAACTGGTTCTTCCTCATTTTCCTCGAGGGTCAGGCCCTCCAACTTCATCAGTTCTTCTTCCCATTTCTCATCTTCCTTCTTCACAATTTCCGATGCCAGTGACTTCTCACTTATCACCTCCTGAAAGATCTCAAACCTGGGTACCACAATCCCATTGACTTCTACAGGTTCAAGTTCTCCCTGATATCCCGTTGCCTTCATAAAGCGCTCTATCAGCTTCAACCCTTTCTTCTTGGCTTTCGGCTTATCCTCATCAGACATCTATCACAACCCTCTCCGGGTAGTCTGCCCCTTAAAGTCTGGTAATGTCGAACCTTCACTCGACTCGAATTTCATCTTCTCCATGATCCTAGCCACCTTAGGATCCACCCACTCCTCAAAAGTTTTCGATATCTGGAACCACCCGAAATGCTGTATCTCTAAAGCAGCCACAACATTATCTACTTCAGCTCGGATGGTGACAATCTCTCCCCCGTAGGGAAACTTAATAACCTGATGCAGAGTGGAGGGCAAGCCCCCAAGCTTGTGGAACCACGACCTTCCCAATAACAAATCAAAAGTAGCCGGGATATCCAGTACTGTGAACTCAACCTCATCCTCAATCGGGCTAACCTTGACTACTGCGGTAAAGGTACCTTCAACACCTCGCTTGTTATCATCATAAGCTTTGATGGTCATATTGGAGGGATCCAGATCCGTTACCTTCATACCCAGCTTCGCCAAAATCTTCAATGGACATACATTGATGGATGAGCCATCATCTACCATCACACAAGATGTCTTCTTGCCCCTTACTTCAGCTCTGATGAATAAGGGTCTATTATGATTCCTTCCCTCAGCCGGGAGTTCCTCCTCAGAAAAGGTTATTATCTGCAAAGCTTCCTTTTGCACTGATGCCACAAACATCGCGGGGTTGGCATCCTCCATTACTACTATCTTGTTCAAGGCCTCAATCATAGCACGTCTGTGCTCCTGTGATGAACACAACAATTCCCAGATGCTGACCTGTGCCCGTGTCATTTTCAACTGTTGCAGCACTACATCTTTCTCAGCGTTTTCTGTATTCTCAGTCACTTATCTCCCTTCTATCAACACTTCTTTACCCTTCTCAGCTGTATCACTGTAGAAACGCCCGCTGCGTGTCATTCCTCTTACCACCTCTTCATCACTACTGGAGAAATCTTCCCAGAAATTCTTCCACTGTTCTGTTTCATCCTCGCTGCTACTATCCCAAATTCCCAGGCAGAAGGCTTGGTGGTCAAAGGATTTGAGGACAAGCCTTTCAGATAGGCCAGAGTTTATCATATAGGTTGGTGGTGGGACAAAGTGGTAATTCGGCATGGGGTTTTTGTGTGTGTTAGGCTGTTCTGTTTCTGGGTCGGGTATCTTTTTGGAGTCTATAAGGTCCTAGATTTCATGGCGAAAGCGGGCACAATTGTCAGTGTCATGGCCCTTCTGTTGATGGAAATGAAAATAGTGGTTCATGTTGAGATGTGGTAGTGGAGGGTGTGGAAGTGGTTTGGTTTCTAAGGGTTTCAGAAAACCCTGTCTCTTTAATTTCTCCAATACCTTAGACAATGGTCTACCCAGGTTGGAGAAACGCCGGTTCCGGATAGCAGTAATCTCAGCAGAAACAGGTTTGGCACCTGATGTTCCTCCAATGGGCCTCCAGTTCAGGCTATAGAACTTTCTGTTCTCAACTTCTTCTTCTTCAATATCCATGATAGTCTCCCTCAATTGTCGAAAATCAGAAATCATGGAGGTCATCCTCCTCAACTTGCCATAGATTGAGGGTTTAGTAACATTGATAATCATTTTTATCTGGTCCTTCTCTGAGGGCCGAGTCTGCATTTTCAAAAGCTGGCTCCTCCAACGGTCTACATATTCCTTGAAGATTTCTTTTGGCTTCTCCTTAGTGTTTTCTAAGTCCCGGAGTGACAAATCAATCTCCAAGTCTGTAACATACTGTTTCAAAAAGGACTTTGACAATTCCCTCCAATCCTCCTTGATCTTCCTCTCCAGGTTGTGATACCATACCACGGGTGCCCCATCGAGTGACATCCCAAACATTTTCTAAACATGACGCTTGGATAAACCTACTGAACTCATAACTGAAACATACTGATGGAGATGGACCCTCGGATCCCCATTCCCGTTGAACCTGGCCATATCTGGCATCTTGAATTGAGCTGGCAACTGTTCTTCAAAGGTCATTGCCTCATAATCTAGCAGGTCTTCATGTTTACCCCTCATCTTACGGGTAACCGACTCTACCTGATCTCGGAGTTTCTACAGTTCATCTTGAGACCCTGCCACTTTCCCCACAGCATATTCAGCCATATCATCATCAAAACCTGGAATATCATCATTCAATCTAGTCGGAGGGCCTTCACACCTCTCATTCTCAGAGTTTCCCCCAGCACGGGGCACAACCATATTGGCCATAGCAGCAGTCAAGGCTTGCAACTGTTCAGTAATCTTGGTGAGATTGGTTTCCAATGGATCCATACGGGACGTTTCATTCTCTGATTTGTCCATGTTTGCTATCAGTCTTTTAACAAGTCTTCCATTTTCCCTAACCCAACTGATATCTATGATGGCTCTTAAGACACAAGAGAGTTAACATGATATGTGTATGCATGAGATGCATGAGATACGTGCGATGTGTGGAACATATAACTCGGCCCATTGTCATTTTAAAGCTTCAATCATATTATTGCAAGATGCAAACTTGTCCCAGTTGAAAAGGCCCAACAGGTTTACACCTTTGCGATGACATGGTTAAACAACTTCAAATGACCATGGGCCCAATCACAGGATGGCCCATCAGCATTTTAGAAAGTTTTGGCCCAATTGTCATAGGATACGAACTCGTCCCAGTTTAAATGGCCCAACAAGTTCGCATTTCTGACAAGAAGTCCAACTGCATCCAAATGATGATGGTCCCTAAATACAAGCATACAGAGATAATTCAAACACAAAGCAATAATTTCTACAGAGCGGCCCATCGACATTTCAAAAGCTTTTGGCCCAACTGTCATAGGATACGAACTCGTCCCAGTTTAAATGGCCCAACAAGTTCGCATTTCTGACAAGAAGTCCAACTGCATCCAAATGAGGATGGTCCACAAGCACAAGGAAATAGTTTCTATAGGTCATACAACTTCGGTCTATGTGTGGGTTTGTGGGAGTATAGACAAAGACTCTCGCTGACGAAAGATTGCCCACAGCTAGGACTCCTCACTCAAGGGTTCAAGCGACAAAGTGAGCGCACCTTTTTATACCTTAAGGTACTTGCCAACGAGTTAAGGTGCGTGACTGACTGTCAAATGGATTTCCCGTTGTAGATTCCCTAGAGGGAGGGTGGAGAAAACTCTCTTAAATACCCAAGCCTCTTAGGCTCTTATCGCTTGGTGACAGGAATAAACAACGAGTCCTCCAAATTAGTCCATCACGATAGGCTACGAGTACATGATTATCTAGGTGCCTTCGTATCTTTTCCTTATAGAAAAATAGTGAATGAGGGAAGACACCAAACCATTACCTAGCCTTAAAAATGCTTTTGATTAAACCTCTTTCAACCCATGGTAAACACGGTTAATTAAAGCACGAATCCAAACATTACAAGACATTATTTCGGGGCCAATTCTCTATCCCCAGTGGAGTCGCCAGACTGTAGGACACAGATGTTGGACACATATGGTAAACACGGTTGGGAGTACAGAGTAGCCCTTGGGGGACTAAATCGGAGAAATAACATGGAGTCGCCACCCGGTGTGAACCATGAAAATGATTTAAGGCCACACTCACCTCTCGCAAGGGAAGACCTCAAACTATTGGGTTCAGAATGGTCCCTTACTTATGCCACTTGTAACGAAATGATTTGTGCAATAATCTAACCAAGCCTAAGCAACATATATTTCCAAGGGTATTCTACTTCTAAGTTCACATGCACGAAAGTAATCATCATAACGGCAAACATGCGATATTACACAATAATCTCATGAACATGTTGAATCATCAAACACGAAAAAATAAATAACAACTTAAACATAAACGTAAATTGAACGCCTATTACGAAAGGAGATAACCAAATCATGCATAGAGGAATAACATACTAACGACTAAATCATGCTTAAGAAACAAGTAAAATACAAACGACCTAATCATGCTTGAACATAATATCACGAACACATCAAATAGATAAATACAGGAATACAAATAGATGATAACAGTAAAAGTGTCAATAATGGAATGGCATGGTTAATTACATAATGCAAGAGAAATCACCCAAGAAGCAATCATGCATGAAATGTGATGAAAATGACTCAGTTCAGTGTATGTGCGTTCGTGTAGCGTTTGAAAATGCGTACGAACGGTAAACAGAAGGTTCACGTTCGTATAGCATTTGAGAACGCGTTCGAACAGGACGAGACCTGATGAAACAAAACGTATGCGCATTCGAGTAGCGTTCGTAAATGCGTTCGAATGGTAAACTGAAGGTTCATGTTCGTATAGCGTTTGATAATGCGTTCGAACGGGACAAAACCTGATGAAACAAAATGCATGCGCGTTCGAGTAGCGTTCGTAAACATGTTCAAACGGGACAGGACCTGATGCCTGATAGACGACGCAAACACATACACAGATGCACAATGTAGGACCCCGTGTGCCCGATCAAACTTATTCCCATTCAATCCAGTATACCTCGTCCGGCGCGGCAAAACATCATGGTAAAGGTAGCCTTTAGGCATTTTCCCTCTGATAAAGGACCTTTAATCCACCCTAGTTAGCCCATGCGCACTAGAATGCAATACATGCGTAAATAGAGCAATGATATGCAAAAGATCAATGACATAACAAAAGGCGCGGCAAAACATCATGGTAAAGGTAGCCTTTTAGGCATTTCCCTCGAATAGAGGACCTTTAATCCACCCTAGCTAGCTCATGCTCATTACATCATAATGCATAAAAATGAATAAGACAATAATGTGGACTTCCGTATATCCGATTAAACGTATCTCACATTCAATCAAACATACTTCGTCCGGCTCGGCAAAGTATTGTCGTAAAGGTAGCCTTTTGGACTTTTCTCCCCTCAAATTGAGAACCTTTAGACTAACATACTAAGCCCATGCGCATTACATCACAATGCATAGAAAGTAAAATGCAGAAAGTAATAGCATACTAACGATTAAATCATGCTTAAAAGATAAATAACATACTAGCAACCCGATCATGCTCGAATACAAGGTTGGATGAAACAAAACGTGTGAATCTCTCAAGTGATATGTGGCATTGTATCCCGAGTGCAAACCACAATACCGTCCATTCGGATTCAGCTACGGAATTTACGTCCGGGTTTCCATCCGATATACCACAAAAGAGAACACATATTTCATTCATTCAAGGACCACAACATATATTAACAAACGACTCTCATGCGAGGGAATTCTAATAAACAAAAAAAAAGATGAGAATAGATAAAAAAAGGGTGCCCTCAGGTCTAACCTTTTAAGTCGTATCTCGGACGTACGGTACACGATCGTCGGAAGGGTTAACGCTCCACAACTCCTCCGGTTCACTGGTCCACTACTTTCTTTCGCTGTTTCGTTGTTTGGACCGCTATCTTTACTCCGTTCTGCTGCTGGTTTTGCTGTATTAGGGGGTTGTTTTATGCAGTAATCTTAGGGGTTTTAAAGTGCAGTTTTTGTTAACTATTTTTGGTGATTTAGGCTACTGTTTAAAGGTATTTGGGCTGCAATTTTTCAGTGGGTGTAGGGGTTATTTTAACGGTGATATGCGGCTGTTGTTTTGCTTGTTGATGTGTGGCTGTTTTTGGCTTGTTGGTGTGCGGCTGAACTGGTTTTGATGGTGGTTTGGTTGGATGGCAATGTAAGGGACTTTTTGAATGCTTGGAGGTTTCTTACGAATGTTATGTGTGGATGGACCAAGAATTTTTTGTGTGAATGAGCTCGGGGTTCTAAGGGTTGGATTTGTGTCTCTTTTATAGACAAAGGCTAGGTGAATCCTTGTTTGAAAATGAATGAGATTTGTTAATGAAGGTGATATCTTTTAATTAGTATGTCATAAGGAAAACATCTTTTTAATTAGGGACAAGATTTGGCTAGATTGGAATATCATATATTTGATTTATTTAATTAGGCATGAGATTTCTTTTATTTAGGTAGGTAATTATTTAGATTGGATTTGATTTGGGATGTGATTTATTTAATTTAGGAAGGATATTATTTTAATTTGTGACATATGTTTTAAATGTTTTAATTATTTTTGGGTGGGTTTTGGTGGGCTAAATGGGCTTGGGCGTGAGGCTAGCAACAAAACCAGAAGTACCGACACCGTTTGAATGCCGATTCGAACGCTGCACGAATGCCCGTAACCTGCTTGACGTTCGAATTGTTGGTTTCTATAATTAGTCCCAAAGAAAGTATAAGTAATGAAACACACAAGAATATACATGCAAAGCTTGAAGCATGGCGGAATCATACTTACAAAGCTTGTGACGAAATTGATGAAGAGAATCCTTGAGTCTTCAAGGTTGTAACTTTCGGCCAAGAGCAAGAGTGAGAGAAGCTTCAAGTCTTCTAGTATTCCAAGCTCCAAGGTTGTTTCCTTATCACCTCCTTTGATCCTTCCTTGTGCTAGCAAAAATGGAGAATGAAAAACAATTTTTCTGCCCTTGTTTGAAGCTCACGGCGTGAGCAAGGAGAAGAAGAGGAGTGTGTCTTTTCAATTTTCTAATCTCTTTGTTTGTTTCAAAAACGTGAGAAAGAAAAAGAAAAGGCAATGATGATATCTCATTTTCCAAAATGAATTTTTTATTAAGAAACCCTTCAAAAACCGTGAAAGGTTTTTCCCTCCAAAAAATCCATTAAATGGTCTTATCAACTTACATAGAGAATAGTGACATGTATCATCCCATAAAGGTGACTAGATACATCCATCCACTAGTCGTGTCAAGTGATGAGACTTCGCGATGTGATTTGCGGGTCCCACTCGTTTCAAAATACGAATGTGTCCGCAAACACTTTCGGGCTCAATTTCGCTAATTCCGAATTAACGAATTTCCGTCGCGACGAGAATTAAATAATTACGCCTAGCGGAATTACTATTCAGATCGCTAACGAATTAATTCTAAATTAATTCGTTTGCCCGAATTAAAATCGATTTTAATTCCGCGTCGAAATCTAATTTCGTTTAATATATCGAATATATTATTTTATCGATTAATTCCAAATTAATCGTTCTCTCTCCTAATAAGGCATTTTATCCAAGATAAAGTTTCTCCGCAATTAATCCAAGATTAATAAAGTTCGAATCAAACATCATAGGTGAATCTTCAGGAAGCGACCAAAGATCTCCAGATATGTTGGCAGTAAATACGGTCGTCGGATAATCCGAACACGTACGTACCTCGTACTACGTTTTTAACCGATTTACAAGACAAGGTTGGCTTCTAGCAAAGCGCCATGCCTACCCAATTCTCCAGAAATTTCTTATTGGAATATTAGATCTTTATCAAGCGTAGTATACCGTAGTATCGCGTACATCGATCCAGTATCGGACGATCACATGTTAGGCCTGGGGCTGGAAATGTGTCTGCCCCGTACGAAACATATATCGGGCATCAAACAACTAGTCTCTTTAAATCGGACAATCCTGACCTGGTCATACTGTCCCAACGGTTGCAACCTTTTATAGAGTACTAGTTCTGTATCCAGCGTGATCATCATCTCCATATGTCTGAGTGATACTTCCATCTTGACATCACATCCAGTACACTACGATTCTCGATAAACCCAGAAGAGGTGTACACAGAACCGGTTAAAGCCCCGAACCACCAAAACCAAAGTTTACCGATTGTCGCAAGTACTAGCGATGCAAGTCTCATGTTAAGACCATATACACCTACCCTGATGCGGCCTCCCATAGACACGCAGACATACTACCAATGGGATTCCGCGGGTCTTGTCCAGAGCGAAGCTGTTTTCCGTACCATCGGTAAAACACAACCTCCTATCGCACTTGCATAAGTATCCAATACTTAAATATGAGAACTATGCCGTTGTGCCATCACAACTCGCACAAGTGCAATACTAGTCTATTCGCATTATCGATGTCCGATCTCGATAATAACTCCGACTAGGGATATTAATGATTAACCTTTTATATTGATACTGTCTCAAATCATCTAAATACGGAACTAATCATATGGACTTTTGCCATTAATATATCAAAGTAAATAATTTTACAAAATGGCAAAAGGCAATTTCATTATCACATAGTTGATTTTGTACAATAATACAATATCATTTACAAAACAGTGACGCTATGGTCATAATGTCTAACAATCTCCCACTTGGCCTATAGCCAGTCACTCAGCATCTAATACCTGAACTATGGGTATGTCGTTCAAACACTGCTGAAGAACAGCCTTCGTCAGCGGATCTACAATGTTGTCATCCGATGCGACCTTCTCGACTTTTACATCGCCACGTATAATCTCCCGAATCAGATGGTAACGCCGAAGAACATGCTTGGATCGTTGATGAGACCTTGGTTCCTTAGCTTGTGCTATAGCCCCGTTATTGTCACAATATAATGGTACGGGCTCAGCTGCTAACAGAACTACTCCTAATCCGATTAGGAATTTTCGGATCCAAACTGCCTCCTTTGCTGCTTCTGACGCAGGAATATACTCCGCTTCTGTTGTTGAATCGGCAACAATATCTTGCTTGGAAGATTTCCAGCTCACTGCTCCGTTATTCAAACAAAAAATGTACCCTGATTGCGACTTGAAGTCGTCCTTGTCGGTTTGGAAACTTGCATCGTGTACCCAAACACCTCAAGTTCTCCACCTCCATAAATTAAGAAAGCATCCTTAGTTCGTCTAAGATACTTAAGGATATTCTTAACTGCCATCTAGTGACCTTCACCTGGATCGGCCTGAAAGCGACTTCACATGCTCAGAGCATATGACACATCAGGTCGCGTACATATCATGGCATACATGATCGATCCGACTGCCGAGGTGAACGGTATCCGACTCATGTTATCTCTCTTCTTCTTTAGTCTTAGGACACATGTCCTTAGACAGAAGGATACCACGTGACATTGGCATCAATCCCCTCTTGGATTGATCCATGTTGAATCGCTTCAACACTTTGTCAATATATGTACTCTGGGAGAGTCCAAGCAGCTTTCTAGATCTATCTCGGTAGATCTTTATTCCCAGAATAAAGGCTGCTTCTCCCAGATCTTTCATGGAGAATTTTAATGAAAGCCAAGCTTTCACCGACGTTAGCATGGGAATGTCATTGCCTATAAGCAATACGTCGTCGACATAAAGGACAATAAAAGTCAGTGCTCTCCCACTAACCTTCTTGTATACACAAGGGTCATCAGCGTTTTGTACGAAATCATATTCTTTTTGATCTCATCAAAACGCTGATTCCATGACCGCGATGCTTGCTTCAATCCATAAATGGATCGATTTAGCTTACAAACCTTGTTTGCAAGTCTAGGTACGATAAAACCGTCAGGCTGTTGCATATAAACATCCTCCAAAAGGTTTCCATTAAGGAAACGGTTTTAACGTCCATCTGCCATATCTCGTAATCGAAATATGCAGCTATTGCAAGCATTATCCGAATGGATTTAATCATGGCAACGGGTGAGAAAGTTTCGTCATAATCAATACCATATTGCTGACGATACCCTTTTGCTACAAGCCTAGCTTTGTACGTTTGCACGTTGCCATCCATGTCGGTCTTCTTCTTGAAGATCCATCTGCATCCAATAGGCTTTACGCCTTCTGGTGCATCAACCAGTGTCCAGCTTGGTTGGCATACATGGAATTCATCTCGGACTTCATGGCTTCTTGCCATAAAGCGGAATCAATATTCTGTATCGCTTCCTCATACTAGCCGGTTCATTATCCTCAATAAGATTAATATCTACATGGGGCGAGATCAGGAACCCATACCTCTCAGGTACTGTCCTGACTCTCTCCGACCTATGCGGTCCTTGTGTATATGAAGATTGTGGTACAGACTCATCCCGGATGGTCTGTTTATGTTCCGTCGTTGATTCATTGCCAGGAACAGTATCACTACGATTTTCATCGAGCTCCACTTTCCTCCCACTTACCACTGCATCTAGGAATTCCTTCTCAAGGAAAAATGCATGTAGAGCAACAAATACTTTGTTCTCTTGTGGGTGATAGAAGTAATATCCTTTGGTTTCCCTAGGATATCCCACGAAAAGGCATTTATCTGATTTGGGTTCTAGTTTGGTACCTTCCAAACGTTTAACATATGCCCATCATCCCCAAATCTTCAGGAAAGAGAAACCCGGTTTCCTTCCTGTCCATATCTCATATGGAGTCTGTTCAACAGACTTTGACGGAACCTTATTCAATATAAGTACTGCACTGTTTAATGCGTATCTCCAGAAGGATATTGGTAGCTCAGTCCGACTCATCATCGACCTTACCATGTCTAACAAGGTACGGTTTCTCCGTTCAGACACACCGTTTAATTGCGGTGTTCCAGGAGGAGTCCACTGTGAAAGAACCATATTCTTTCAAGTAATCTTGAAACTCATAACTTAAGTATTCTCCACCACGGTCCGACCGTAATGTCTTAATACTCTTTCCTGTTTGTTTTTCTACTTCGTGTCGAAACTCTTTGAATTTCTCAAAAGTTTCCGACTTGTGTCTCATTAGATACACATAACCATAACGAGATGCATCATCTGTAAAGGTTACGAAGTAATGATATCCACCTCTAGCCTGGCTAGACATGGGCCCACATACGTCGCTATGAACGAGGGCTAACAGTTCTGTAGCACGTTCACCTTTACCACTAAAAGGTGATTTAGGCATTTTGCTTAAAAGACAAGATTCGCAGACATCATATGAATTAGGATCAAATCCGTCCAAGTACCCACTCTTTGAAAGAGTGGATATGCGAGTCTTGTTAATGTGTCCTAGACGACAATGCCACATGTAAGCTTCATCTTTTAGATTACTCCTTTTGAGCCTTTTGTTTGTTATTTTATGTTTAGGAGATTCATTTATATTCAAAATATAAAGGCCATTATTTGCAACGGCAGTGCAAATTTCTGCATCATCTTTATATAAATAACACCCAGTGTTTCTAAAAACAAAAGTGTACCCATGCTGGGTTAACAAAGATACAGATATGATATTCCTAGTCAAACTAGGTATATAATAGCAGTTCAAAAGTTTAAGTAAATGCCCCGAGGGCAATTCCAAAACAAAAGTCCCTACAGCCAAAACAGCAACTGGAGTTCCGTTTCCGACTCGTAGATCAACCTCCCCTAATGCCAGCATCCTGCTATTCTGCAGATCCTGCAAATCAGTACATATATGAGCAGCACAACCAGAATCAAAAATCCAATTTTTAAAACTAGAAGTGGTCATATTTATCTCAATAACAAACATACCAAGGCTAGTGCCTTGCCTGCCTTGATATCCTCCCTGTGTCCCTTGCTCATTCGGCAGTCACGTTTCCAGTGACCTTTCTTGCCGCAGTTGAGGCAAACATCTTAAGACTTGTTCTTTGGCTTCCCATAAGCTTTTGTCGACTTGCCTTTACCCTTGTTCTTATGTTTCTTCTTCCTCACCCCTCCAGTTGTTTCGGGCCCAGCCCTTGGCCTCTGAGAGGTTGATGCATAGTGCGCCTCGCGCTTGCCCCCTTTAAGGAGTTCTTTTTCAGACTCCTTCAAGATGGATAACAGCTCTCCAAGAGAGTCATCCGTGTCCATCAACTTGTAGTTGATTATGATTTGTTTCCAAGAATCAGGAAGTGACTGTAAGATCAAATCTACGGTCAGCTCAGCCTCCAAGACTATTCCCATATTGGCCAACTCATCAATATCGGCGATCATTTGAGCCCCGTGGGCCTCAACTGATGCGCCTTCAGTCATTCGGGCGCGGAAGAGTTTCTTCACCAACTCGTATCTCTCCATCCGCTTATTGGAGCGGTGTAGATCTCGCAGTCTAGCCATCATATTATAAGGATCCAAGTCCCTATTTTGGCAACGAAAGTGCTGAGTCATCGAAGCTAACATAATAGCCTGAGCTGTGTCACAATCATTGCTGTGAGTTTTCCATAACTCCAGCTCAAGTGGGTCAGTGGGCTTAGGCGGGAGAGGTGTCTGTATAGTGTACACATCCTCTCAGCCCCAAGGACTATCCTCAGGTTCATTTCCCAATCAGCGAAGTTTGTGCCCTTAAAGACATTGTCACCCACGATGATGTCTCGGACATTTACCTTGCTTGCCATCTCAACTACGATAGTCCAACTATCTAGTTAACGATAAAATGGGTACAGTCAAACTGTTACAAGAAAAAATAACAATGAATTAGTCCAACTAATTTTAATAATAAACGAAATTTTTGAAAGACGCGTAAGGCTAAGTATCTGAATGAAATTGCAAATTCAATACTAGCCTCCCACTATTTTCATCAAGTCTCTAACCCTGTTGAGAACTCGGGAAATCTATTTCCTAGTGGGCTAGGATCCCGTTAAATAACACACAACCTTGACTTTGGCCAACAAGCTGTATGCTATTTAACTAGGTAGATCTCAAAGATCAATTGGATCCCATCCAATTCCTAGATCCGGTTAGGTGGACATCCAAGTCCAAAACATATGTATATTTACTTATGCCAATGTATCTAATACATTTTCCTAACCATATCCTCCGAATCATCTAGGCATTGGCTTTGGCACAACAAACCTAATGATTCCGGTTAAGCGGGACCCATTGACAAGGAAAGTTTCGTAATCAATGTCGTTGGACAAGAAGTGATCTTGACTTTGGCCAACAAATCACAACTTGGACATGACACGACGTGGAACAAAACTCTCATGATTCAAGCACATCCTCAATTGAAAAAGGTCTTGACTTTGGCCAACAAACCAATGCCAATTTTGGATCTTGAACAAGAATCATTCGATGGAAGGATAATCGCTTAATATAAATTGAGGGATTTTTGCGTAATTGGCAACCAATTTATTATCTTTGTTAGGTCTCATCATCATACACCCTTAAGCATGCTTCTAAAACATCATAAAGTGCTTAAAGTAAATTAATAGTGATATACGGATGGATATGTAAAACAACTTGTTCCTAGAACAAATCACTCCCTTTCCTCTCCCCGCTAGTAATATTCTACTTCTACCCAATTACATAATACAATAAGAGAAACCTCATTTACATTGAGGGGAATTAGGTGAGAAGAGAATACAAAGAGATAAAAGAGATAAGGCTGGACACGCAGGTCCAATTTATAAATTCTAAATTTACAATAATTTCTAAAATTACCCTTTCCCTTCTAATATCCATCCGATATACACTATTCATTCATCACATACATATATATCCAATCAAGACATGCTATACAACCAATCAAATCCAATTAATTAGTCTTTGTTTAAGTGATCATCCAATGTTCAAACAATGGTTTGATTTTGCGCGAGTCCAACTCGTTTGAGAATAAGTACATAAGGTACGAATTCACGAATTATATCGAACTACCCGTTAAATCCAATTTAAGTCGTATTCAATACTAATTCAATTTATTTAATTCCAAATTAAATGTTTACACTTTTAATTCGCTTTTAAAGACTTAGATTCTAAATCTAATTCTAATTGGGTCTCCAAGCCCAACCAACATCCAATGTTTGTTTAATTAAAGTCTGATGGGCTTTCAATTGATTTATCAAGGCTTGGGCTTTGGTCAATGTGGGTCAAACCCAATTACCAAGCCCAAATAAGGAATCACCCTTAAATGCCATAAAATCAATTTCAAGCCCATAAGGCCCAATTAAACATTAAAGCCCATTTTACTATATTTGGACTTAATGGAGTGATTTAAGCCCAAATTGGATCCAATCCTTTTGGCTCAAATCTACTTGGCCCAACCAAGCCCATTATGCCCAAATATAATAATACAAGCCCAATTATACAATCAAGCCCATTAATTAAATTTTAATATTCCAAATTTTAAAATTCAATTAATTAAAGTGTAAATCCATGATTAATTCATTAACCAAATATTTCAAAAACATCAATTTAATTTATTAATCATCACTTGTTCAAAACATATGTCCAACATTTATTTGAACAAAAAATCAAGTCCTTTAACATGCCATATTGCATTCGGCCAAGAGGGATTTTTGCGTTCGATTTGTTTTTCAATCCAATTGAATCACTAATCTAAATCCCGTATACGTTTTAAGTCATCTAATGAACTTCCAAACAGAAAATTACATTCAGTGCAAGGACCTCCATTTTCGGTCAAGCAACAATTTTGGGGAAAAAAATCATCCAATGCATTTTTCTCAAAATTGATAATGTATTACATCATATATCATACATATAATCATGCTTAAGTCATCTAATAAACTTGTGCATGAAAAATTCCAAACCAGTGGAAGCACCTCCACATTCGGCCAAGACAACCATTTTGGGGAAAAATCATCCAATGCATTTTTCTCAAAATTGATCATGTATTATATCATATATCATACATATAAGCATACTTTAGCAACAAATTTCACAAGAACATGCTTCAATCAATTTTCCCCAAATTAACCCTAATGTATTTCATGCTTAAACATGGCTCCATGATACCATTGTTGGTTTCTATAATTAGTCCCAAAGAAAGTATAAGCAATGAAACACACAAGAATATACATGCAAAGCTTGAAGCATGGCGGAATCATACTTACAAAGCTTGTGACGAAATTGATGAAGAGAATCCTTGAGTCTTCAAGGTTGTAACTTTCGGCCAAGAGCAAGAGTGAGAGAAGCTTCAAGTCTTCTAGTATTCCAAGCTCCAAGGTTGTTTCCCTATCACCTCCTTTGATCCTTCCTTGTGCTAGCAAAAATGGAGAATGAAAAACAATTTTTCTGCCCTTGTTTATACAATTTTTCAACCCATAGAAGGAGACCAATACAAGTTTGAATCCCCAGACGAGGAAATTCAGGCTATAATGGTCCAAGGATGGAAGATGTATTTTAACGGAGCAGTGAATTATAAAGGAGCCGGAATATGAATCGTGATAGTAACCCCTGAAGGAGAAACCTTGCCTTTGGCCAAGAGGCTAACGTTCGGAGTAACCAACAACATGGCCGAATATGAAGCATTCATCTTTGGATTGACAGCACTAATAACCTTAGGAGCTAAGGACGTAGAGGTTTATGGGGACTCGATGTTGGTAGTCCGAAAGATGCAAGGAGAATGGGAATTGAAGGAAGAACGGTTGAGACCCTACCTATTTCATCTCAGGAAGCTGGCACAGGCTATCCCCGACTGTAAATTCCAGCACTTGCCGTGAGAAGAGAACCAAATGGCATACATGTTAGCCACCATAGCCGCTAGTTAGGAGAACCCGGAGAAGCTGGTGATGAGACCTCTAGTGTTGACGACAGCAAGCAAGCCCATTTACGAGATAGAAAGGGTCTTAGAAGTAGAAGTCGACGATGGGAAACCTTGGTACTAAGATATTCAGAAATACCTAGAACGTGGGGAATTCCCAGAAAAAGCCGGTAGGAAGGACATGATAGACATTCAGAAGTTGGCCTCCCAGTATGTGAGTTTGATGGGAGAACTTTACAAAAGACAAGCCAATGGCATCCAACTAAAGTCCTTAAGAAAGGAAGAGGACTGCACATGAACGGATTGAACTTGTCCCGCAAGATAGTGAGACAAGGTTTCTATTGGTCGACCATGGAAGCTAACTGCGCTAAGCTGGTGAAGCATTGTCATGATTGTCAAGCACACGGTAACTTGAACCATTTGCCTCACACGGAGTTGCACGAGCTATCAGAGCCGTGGCCTTTCTTAGCATGGGGAATTGACAAGATCAGAGAAATTCGACCGCACGCGTCAAATGGACATCGTTTCATAGTAGTGGCAATAGACTACTTTTTGAAATGGGTGGAAGCCGAGTCGTTTCATAACGTTACAGCAAAACAGATGGCGAATTTCATAGCCCAAAAAATCATATATCGATACGAAATGCCACATCACGTGGTAACAGACAACAGAGTCCAGTTTCAAGGAGAAACGAAGGCGATGCTACAGAGGTACGGGATAATACATCACAAGTCGTCACCTTACAGACCACAAGCAAATGGGGCAGTCGAGGCAGCCAATAAGACGATAAAGAAGATACTACCCAAGATGATGGAAAGTTACAAAGATTGGGCGGACAAACTTCCATACACCCTGTGGGGGTACAGAACTTCTGTGAGAACGGCAACAGCAGCCACGCCGTATTTGTTGGTTTACGGAATGGAAGCAGTATTACCGGTGGAGATAGAGATACAGTCATTGCGGGTACTATCGAAGGCAGAGTTACCTTAACAAAAATGGGCCTCACAGAGATTCGAACAATTAGCATTACTAAATGATAAGAGAATGAAGTCCTCACACCATATGCAGTTTTATAAGAAGAGATTGGCCCGAGCATTCAACAAAGTGGATATCAATACTTCGTAACCTGTACGGATGTTGCATCACGTTATGGTTATATGTGTCTTATGAAACACAAGTTTGAAACATTTGATAAATTCAAAGAATTTCGACATGAATTAGAGAAAAACATACTAGCAAAAGTATTAAAACATTACGGTTGGACCGTGGTGGAGAATACTTGAGCAATGAGTTTCTCGATTACTTGAAAGAATATGGTATTCTTTTATATTTGACTCCTCTCAGAACACCTCATTTGAGTGGTGTGTCCGGACGGAGAAACCGAACTTTGTTGGACATGGTAAGGTTAATGATGAGTCGCACTGAGCTACTAATTTCCTTCAAGGGATACGCATTGAACAGTGCTATACTTATTTTAAATAAGGTTCTGACAAAATCTGTTGGACAGAGTCCACATGAAATATGGACAGGAAAGAAATCGGGTTTCACATTCCTGAAGGTTTGGGGTTTCTAGGTATATGTAAAATGTTTGGATAGTACCAAACTAGAACTCAAATCAGATAAGTGCCTATTTGTAGGTTATCCTAGGGAAACCAAAGGAAATTACTTCTAAAACCCACAATAGAACAAGGTATTTTTTGCTCTACATGCGGTTTTCCTCGAAAAGGAATTCTTAAATGCAGTGGTAAGTTGGAGGAAAGTAGAACTCGATGAAAATCAGTTTGATACTGTTTCTGGCACCGATTCCCTAATGGAACACGAACAGTTCATCAAGGATGAGACTGTACCACAATCTTCTAATACAAAAGAACCGCTTAGGTCGGAGAGAGTCAGAAAACAACCTTAGAGGAATGGGTTTCTGATCTCACCTCATGAAGATATTAATCTTATTGAGGAATACGAACTGACTACGTATGAGGAAATGATACAAGGTATCGACTCCATTTATGGCAAAGTGCTATGAAGTCTGAATTGGATTCCATGTATACAACCAAGTTTGTACACTAGTTGATGTACCAGAAGGCATTGTGCCTATTGGTAGCAAATGAGTATTCATAGTGAAGACACACATGAATGGCAACACACAAACGTACAAAGCTAGGCTTTTAGCGAAAGGGTATCATCATCAACATGGTGTTGATTACGATGAAACCTTTTACCCATTGCCATGATTAAATCCATTCGGATAATGCTTGCTATTACTGTATATTTCGATTATGAAATATGGCAGCTGGACGTCAAAACCGCTTTCCTTAAATGGAAACCTTTTGGAGAATGTTTTATGCAACAGCCTGACGGTTTTGCAAGTTAAATCGATCCATTTATAGATTGAAGCAAGCATCGCGTTCTTAGAACCAACGTTTTGATGAGATCATAAAAGAATATGATTTCATTCAAAACGAAGATGATTCTTGTGTATATAAGAAGGTTAGTGGGAGCACACTGACAATGATTGTCCTATACGATGATGATGTATTGCTTGTTAGCAATGACATTCCAATATTTAAATCAGTGAAAGCTTGGCTTTCATTAAAATTCTCCATGAAAACTTATGAGATGCAACCTTTATTCTATGAATAAAGATCTAATGGGATAGATCTAAAAGTTGTTGGCACTCTCCGAGAACTCGTCGATTTAAAAATATATACGCGACCTGGTGTCTCATATGCTTTGAGCATGTGGAGTCACAATCAGGCCGATCCAGGTGATAGTCACTGGATTGATGTTAAGAACATCCTTAAGTATCTTAGAGGAACTAATGATGCTTTCTTAATTTATGGAGATGGAGAACTTGAGGTGACTAGGTTCACCATTGCAAGTTTCCAAACCGATAAAGATGACTGTAAGTCGCAATCAGGGTACATATTTTGTTTGAACAACGAAATAATGAGCTGGAAATCTTCCAAGCAAGATACTGTTACCGATTTAATAAAAGCGGGTTATATTGCTGTGGCTGAGGCAGCAAAAGAAGCATTTTGGATCTATAAAATTCCTAATTGGAATAGGAATAGTTCTATTAGCAGCTGAGCTAGGATACAGCAACGCTAAAGAATTACGAACTCATCAATGATCCAAGTATGTAATTCGATGGTTTCAACTGATTCGTCAGATCATACATCGTGGCGATGTCAAGATCGAAAAGATCGTTGCAGATGATAACCTTGCAGATCCTCTTATGAATGCGATATCTCAGTATAAGTTTGAGTGACCCATACATAGTTCAGGTGTTAGACACTTGAGTGATTGGCTATAGGCCAAGTGGGAGATTGTTGGACAATTATGACCCATAGCATCACTATTTGTAAAAGACATGGTGTTCTTTGTACAAATTAACTATGTGACAAAGGAAATTGCTCTTTTATCATTTGTAATTGGATTACTTGGATATATAAATGATAAAATTCCATATGATTAGTATCAGATTAATAAGATATGCGACAGTATTAATCCACGAAATGTTTAATCATTAAATATACTAGTCGTAGTACTATCGAGACTGGACATCTGATGAGTGGTATTTATATCACTTATTCCCACTCATTTGACCTAATATTTCGTATAGTTTCGCGAGTTTTGTGAACGTTTTGATGTATTTTGTGTTATTTTGCAGATAAATAAAGTTTGGGAAGCATTGGAGGCAATTTGGGGCAAAAACGGACAAAAATGCGTCAACAGGGATATTTTGGTCTTTAGCGCGTCGCACCGCCAAGCCTCCTGCGTCGCGACGTCAAAAATGCGCCGAACAGTGCTAACGTGCGCCGGGTCCATAAATCAGAATCTGAGAAAAGTTTGACTTTGCTAAAATGCGCCGTGCCACGTGTCACCATCACAACCGATCTGCTAACATGCGCCGTGCCACGTGTCAGCATCCTGCGGTGCCGACATTCATCATCTCCACGTGTTCCACGTGTCATTCCATGTCATCAGCCACGTCAGCAAGTCAACAAGTCAACATTGCCACCTCACTGCCACATCATCATCAGCCAATCAGGACATGCCACGTGTCGCAATTCTATGGTGCCGACAGTCTCTTTCCCACGTCACCGCCACATCACCGCCACGTCAGCGCTACGTCAGCATCAATAATTGAGTATCTAATCCTTATCTGACACGTGGCGGATAAGAATCTCAGCGACCAATCAGAAGCCGCCACGTGTCACAATAATTGAAGCCCAACCACCGCGCCATGTGTCACCTTATCAGCTTATCCAGAATCTTCAAGCCGGCGAACCAGAGCTTGCCACGTCAACAGAAGCTGGCGTAGCGATGCTGAGGGACCTGGCGTCGCGACGCTGGAAGCTTATCCGCGCCTATAAATTGAGCTCGAGATTTCAAAATTCAGTGCACCAATCTCTCTCTTCTATTCTCTCTAAAGAGAGAGTTTCTCTCTCTAGATTCTTTATTTTTTAGTTTTTTAGTTTATAAATTTTTAGTTTTGTAAATAAATTACGTTTTATGATAATAGTAATTTAATTTTTACTTTTTACAGTTTTTACTATTTACCATGAGGAGGTAACTTCTCCAGCTAGGGTGAAAGGTAATTCTTTTACTGTTACTATTTAGATTAATCTCCCTTAAAAATAATATATTCACTATTTAAAATATTGACTTAAAAAGGATACCGCCAGATTGGTCGGTTGGTAATTCATTTTAATCTGGTTTAAGCCTGACTAATAAAAGATACCGCCAGATTGGTCGGTTGGTAATTTAATTTTGGTTCCGCCTTTATGGCTGGTTGGACTTAATTTGACTTAATCAGGTTACCACCTATATGGCTGGTTGGAAAAAGAATCACAAGTTTATATATTATTTTATGGGAGATATCTAAATTAGTAGTAGTAAAAGTAATTCCTTTTACCTTAGCATTTTATTTTATTTTACTTTTCAGTTTTACTTTATGTCTTTTACTTTTCAGTATTTTTACTTTATGTCTTTTATTTTATTTAAGTTTTTACTAGCCCTAGTTATGTGTTAGTTATCTGGGGTTGTGATGAATTCTAATATCACCGGTTTATAAGGGGTTATTTTATAATTTGGGTAATTTAAAGGTTTACTTATTAAGTCTTAAGCTTAATTCTTCTTGTTGTCTGATCACCAATAAGATTGATGTGGTAAATCTAAAATGAACTAGACATATGGATTTTAGGTTTCAGCCTTAGACTTAATAGTCCACGATCTTCCTTGAGGAAAGATAACCCTTTAATAGATTTTCTTACAGGATAGAAATATACCTGTCGGGCGGGAGTAGCCATAATTGGAACTTAAACTTAATGAATCCAGATAATTTGGTTGACATAGACATATGGTTCAATTGGGTTAAACTGGGTATTTGCGTCTGACCATCGACATAGGCTTTTTCTCTATTTAGTGTTCCAGGTTAGTAAACTGATTTATTACGCAAACATAAAATAATCACTTCATCTTTTAAAAGATATTAGAAGGATTCACAACCCTACATCTTTGTGTCTTTTTTTATTTTCCTTAGTATTTCTTTTGTCTTTTTATTTATTATTTTATAAAACCACTTTCAACTAATCAAACAATCATTCTCTTCACCCTCAATTAGATATTTGTAATAAATAGATTCAATAATTAATAACAACAGTAGGAATTAAGTCCTCGTGGGATCGATATTTTTATACTACTTGAACGATACGTGCGCTTGCGTTATACGTGTGTGTTTACGCCGGTAAAGTTTTTGGCGCCGTTGCCGGGGACTTATATTTCTTGAGTTGTTAATTTTGAAGCTATCTAATTTACTTGTATCTAATTTTCTTTATTTTTATCTGTATTTTTATTTCTTTTCTTTGTTTTCAGGTGGTTGAAAAATGGAACACTACTGGGAGATTGTGAGATTACGAACCTTACAAGAAGATACAGAACCCCACACACTGGGAGCAACAGTCCGGTTTTCTGAGGCGTGTTGTCCAGCCCAATGATTATCACTGGATACCAGAACCAAGCAATACCACATTTGCTCAACAGAACGCAATGGGGAGATGTGACATATTTAATGGTAACCACCCTATAAATTATTGTGAATACAACTACCATCCAGGGTGGCAGAGCTATCAAAATCCTTCATGGTATGAAGAACCATCACATTTTCCATCTTATCCACCACCCACCTACAATAATCTTCATCAACAATCAGAACAATCAGAAAAAGATCAGATGATTGACATGCTCAAAGATGTGTTCAAGAAACGAGAAGAAAGGATGGATACAATGCTTGAAACATTCCAGAATCAACTCGAAAGTATTCAGAGACAATCAGAATCCATTCAGAGGATGACAGATCAATTGAGACAATTAACAGAAAACCATAACTACATACCTCAAGAACCAGTTTCGGATGACACTGATGAAGCCTTCGAGTACCAATCATTCCAAAATGACACGTCAACAGAGGATGAGGCTGAGCAATATCAACAACCAGAGGTATCAGTTCAGGAGCCCGAACCGACAAAGTCTCAATTTGACTTTTATTATTCAGATTCTGACGAGGATGAAGCTGATCTATTTGTACCAACTGCACCAACAAAGGAGGATCTAACTTTCAATCCTCAAAATGAAGATCTTGGAGCATGCTTTACCATGATGTTTGATGAAGATCTACCTGATCCAACCATTCCAGTCATATCAGAGGATGAAGACTTAATGTCAGAAACATCATTACATCCGCAGGTTGACAATTTTGAAACATGTATTTCACAAATGACAAATGGAGAGCTGAATACAAAAATTTTACAATACATCTGTGAAGAAAATGTGGAGCAAAAAACAAAGCAAATGGAACAGCAAATGTCTGACCTTAATAAGGATCCAAAACATTCAGGAGAAACATCGCTGTTTTGGGGAGTACAAATCAAAGATATCACCCAGAAACTTGACAGAATGGAACTTCCATTCCAAGTCAAGCACCATATGAACCTCCCGATTTTCTTTATTTCTTTGCAGGAAACACTGGAACAACAAGTAGCAAAAAGGTGGCACGAGCACTGAATGAGACAAAACTCTTTTTGCCACTTTACCGTTGGAAGAGACCCTTCAAAAGCAACGCTCACGGGATTGTTTTAATAATCGACATCCAAAACAACATTGAAACCTCCTTAACAGATGGATTTCAGTCACGTCTGGCTGAAGACGTAAAATTTAGCGCTAGCATGGAGGCAACCCATGCAATTTGTTGTAATTTCTGTTTTCATATTTTGTGTGAACTTTTTAACTTTGTGTGTTATTTTTTTTTTAGGGAAAGGCACAAACGAAGCATTTTAAGACAGAAGGAATTGTGTTTGGCAATCAAAGATGAGAAACAATTCATTAGCGATGGCTGAGTAAGGAATGAAATCTTGAGACACATCCTAATGAATTTATACTAAGCGAGTGGCGTATTGCGTACACAATTCCGTTGTCTTAATTATTGCTTTGATTCGCTTTTCTGTTGTAATTATCATTATTTTCGTAGACAGGATCCAGACTTTTTGACCTTTCACGATTTCTTTTGTTGTTTAGCTAACAATCGTCCTTTGGAAGATATTAGTGCTATTATTACTCACCCTTTTTCAGGTACTATAAATTCAGCCCGTCATTACACTTTTGAAGGCATCCTGATTTGAAAAAGAAATACAAAAAAAAAAATGGAAGCCACTTCAAGAAGACGAGTTGAAAACATCTGTGTGTTTTGCGGTAGTAGTGTTGGTACTAAACCACAATACATAGAAGCAGCACAGGAATTGGGTCAAGTCTTAGCTGCAAGGAATACGCACTTAATATATGGCGGAGGAAATCTTGGACTTATAGGGATCGTTTCAAAGGCTGTACAGGAAGGAGGCAGTAACGTTTTGGGAATCATCCCAAAACCCTTGGCAGAGGCAAATCTTATTGGATCATCAAACAGAGAGGAACTGATCGTGCCAGGTATGTCTGAACGACTGGTAGAAATGATTAACCGTGCTGATGCTTTTATCGCTTTGCCAGGTGGCTTGGGCACATTGGAGGAAATTTTTATAGTTCGCTACCTTGTTTTTAGTTTGTATGTTATTTTTATTTTTAGTCCAAAATTTTTCGAAAAATATAAAAAAAATTGAAAAAGTTTCAAAAATGACAAAAATATTTTGTGTTTTTTTTTGTGTTTTTGTTTTGACTAAAAAGGTGAAATTGGTAAGAGATAGCCGAGTAAGGAATTTCTACTCCTAAGACGTATCTCAAACCATTTATTTCAGAACAAGTTAATTTTTGTTTATTTTATTTTGAATTATTTAATTTGTGAACTCTCCTTAAAACGGACTAAAATGGATCTTCATATGCTTAGTTGACAGATATTATCAACATATATAGTAACATAAGGACATGAGCTAAAATTGAAAAGTTTGTAATATTCAGTGCTCTAGTTTAATTGGAGGAAGCATCTCAAAAAAAAAAAATTTCTGATTTACAAAAATAAAGTATCTAAGATCCGGGTTATTAAGTCTGTAAGGGTGTTTTAACACCTAGTGCCCTAAAACCAACTGGTTTGGGAGTCACTGGCCCAAAGCTCGTTACATGGATCGAAGATGCTGCAAAAATATATATATTTGAAGTCTGAGTAATTAAGTCCGTAGGGGTGTCTTAACACCTGGTGCCCTAAAACCAACTGGTTTGGGAGTCACCGACCCAATACTGGCTACATAGATGGAAGATATTGTATATAAATAAAAAATAGAGAAAAAAAAATCAAAGAAAAAAATCAGAAAAATGAGAAAAATTATTCCATTGCTGCAAAAAGGTGTGAAATCTGATAGAACTTTAGGACAAAAATATTACTCTCTTCTCAACTGCACTTATGACTGTTGTGGGCAAAAATAAGTTGTTTAATATTTTGTTGGCTATGTATATGAAGAATGGTAAAAATAATCGGAGAATTTACTTATTCGGTAATTTAAAATGAAACAAAACAACTAGTAACTTGGAGTAGAAGTTTCACTTGATTAGTCACTAACTTCTCTTTTCTCTTGTCTTTTTGCTTTTGTGTGCATTATTTTTTACTAACTTTTTACTTTTCTAAAATGTTTGTGGGTATCATGCTGTAAACCCTCACGAGACTACAACTTGTCCACTATGGACACCTAGGGGTTTAAAGGCTTGTTGCATACGCTAAATGCAACCGTGATCCCTACGAAAATGGCTTAGTTAATTTATTTATGTTATTTTATGTTTTGCTCGAGGACTAGCAAAATGTTAGGTTTGGGGGTGTGATGAGTGGTATTTATATCACTTATTCCCACTCATTTGACCTAATATTTCGTATAGTTTCGCGAGTTTTGTGAACGTTTTGATGTATTTTGTGTTATTTTACAGATAAATAAAGTTTGGAAAGCATTGGAGGCAATTTGGGGCAAAAACTGACAAAAATGCGTCAACAGGGATATTTTGTTCTTTAGCACGTCGCGACGTCTAAAATGTGTCGAACAGTGCTAACGTGCGCCGGGTCCACAAATCAGAATCTGAGAAAAGTTTGACTTTGCTAACATGCGCCGTGCCACGTGTCAGCATCCTACGGTGCCGACAGTCATCATCGCCACGTGTTCCACGTGTCATTCTATGTCATCAGCCACGTCAGCAAGTCAACAAGTCAACATTGCCACCTCACTGCCACATCATCATCAGCCAATCAGGACGTGCCACGTGTCGCAATTCTATGGTGCCGACAGTTTCTTTCCCACGTCACCGCCACGTCACCGCCACGTCAGCATCAATAATTGAGTATCTAATCCTTATCTGACAAGTGGCGGATAAGAATCTCAGCGACCAATCAGAAGCCGCCACGTGTCACAATAATTGAAGCCCAACCACCGCGCCACGTGTCACCTTATCAGCTTATCCAGAATCTTCAAATTGGCGAACCAGAGCTTGCCACGTCAACAGAATCTGGTGTAGCGACGCTGAGGGACCTGGCGTCGCGACGCTGGAAGCTTATCCGCGCCTATAAATTGAGCTCGAGATTTCAGAATTCAGTGCACCACTCTCTCTCTTCTATTCTATCTAAAGAGATAGTTTCTCTCTCTAGATTCTTTAGTTTTTAGTTTTTTTAGTTTTTTAGTTTTTTAATTTTTAGTTTTGTAAATAATTTTAATTACGTTTTGTGATAATAGTAATTTAATTTTTACTTTTTATTTTTTACAGTTTTTACTATTTACCATTAGGTAATTTAAAATATTGACTTAAAAAGGATACCGCCAGATTGGTCGGTTGGTAATTCATTTTAATCTGGTTTAAACCTGACTAATAAAGGATACCGCCAGATTGGTCGGTTGGTAATTTAATTTTGGTTCCGCCTTTATGGCTGGTTGGACTTAATTTGACTTAATCAGGTTACCGCCTATATGGCTGGTTGGAAATAGAATCACAAGTTTATATATTATTTTATGGGAGATATCTAAATTAGTAGTAGTAAAAGTAATTCCTTTTACCTTAGCATTTTATTTTATTTTACTTTTCAGTTTTACTTTATGTCTTTTACTTTTCAGTATTTTTACTTTATGTCTTTTATTTTATTTAAGTTTTTACTAGCCCTAGTTATGTGTTAGTTATCTGGGGTTGAGATGAATTCTAATATCACCGGTTTATAAGGGGTTATTTTATAATTTGGGTAATTTAAAGGTTTACTTATTAAGTCTTAAGCTTAATGCTTCTTGTTGTCTGATCACCAATAAGATTGATGTGGTAAATCTAAAATAAACTAGACATAGGGATTTTAGGTTTCAGCCTTAGACTTAATAGCCCACGATCTTCCTTGAGGATAGATAACCCTTTAATAGATTTCCTTACAGGATAGGAATATACCTGTCGGGCGGGGGTAGCCATAATTGGAACTTAAACTTAATGAATCCAGATAATTTGGTTGACATAGACATATGGTTCAATGGGTTAAACTGGGTATTTGCGTCTGACCATCGACAGAGGCTTTTGCATAATTTAGTGTTCCAGGTTAGTAAACTGATTTATTACGCAAACATAAAATAATCACTTCATCTTTTAAAAGATATTAGAACAACCCTAGATCTTTGTGTCTTTTGTTATTTTCCTTAGTATTTTCTTTTGTCTTTTTATTTATTTATTTATTTTATAAAACCACTTTCAACCAATCAAACAATCATTCTCTTCACCCTCAATTAGATATTTGTAAATAAATAGATTCAATAATTAATAACAACAGTAGGAATTAAGTCCTCGTGGGATCGATATTTTTATACTACTTGAACGATACGTGCGCTTGCGTTATACGTGTGTGTTTACGCCGGTCAACATCGTTAATGTGGAATAGGCTAGTATTGCACTTGTGCGTATTATGGAAGCTTAACGACATAGATCTCATATATCTAAGTATTAGATACTTATGCAAGTGTGATATGAGGTTCTGTTAGCCGTTGGACCGGGAACAGCTTCGCTCTGGATAGACCCATCGGAATCCCATTAGTAGTATGACTATGTGTCTGTGGGAATCCGCATCAGAGTAGGTATATGTGGTCTTAACCTGAGAGTTGCATCGGTAATACTTGCGATAATTAGTACGCTTTGGTTTTGGTCGTCCGGGGCTTTAATAGGTTATGTGTACGCCTCTTCTAGGTTTACTAAGAATCGTAGTGTATTGGGTGTGATGTCAAGATGGAAGTGTCACTTCAGTCATATGGAGATGATGATCACGCAGGATACAGAACTGGTACTCTTATATGCTGCAGCTATTGGGATAATATGACCAGGTAATGATTATCCGATTAAAGAGACTAGTTGCTAGTGATCCGATATATGCTTCGTACGGGGCAGACACAATTCCAGCCCCAGGCCTAGCATATATGACATCTGATATTGGATCGTAATACGGAATACTTATTATACTACACTTGATAAAGATTATGTATTCCTTAACAGAATATTTCTGGAGAATTGGGTAGGCACGGTGCTTTGCTAGAAGCTAACCATGTCTTGTAAATTGGTAAGAACGTGGTACTAGGTACGCACGTATTCGGATAGTCCCATGACCATATTTACTGCCAACATATCCAGGGATCTCATGGGTCGCTTACCAAAGATTCACCGATGATATTTGACTGAAACAGAATTAATCTAGGATTAATTATAAGAGGGAGAAAATTAATATGGGATTAATTACGACAAGAATTTATCTGGGATAAAATTCGAATAGAAGAGACAACGCGATTAATTTGGAATTAATCGATAAAATAATATATTGGATATATTTATTGAAATTAGATTTCAAAGCGGAATTAAAATTGGATTTTAATTCGGGCAAACAAATTAATTTGAAATTAATTCGTAAGCGACTTTCGTAATAATTTTACGAGGCATTATTATTTAATTAAATTGGATTTAATTATGTCGCAACGCTAAATTCATTTAGTTCAGAATTAAATGAACCCGGGCCCGAGCGAAGTTGCGTGTTGAGTTAGCCGACTTAAATTTGGAATTTAAAAGTGGTGGGACTCACTTCACTTACATCAACATATTAGACATGTGATGGAAGTGGTTAGGCTTGAATCATTGGTTTGATTTGGTTGAGTAAATCTTGGCTTTACTTATAACACACTCAAACTAAAACCAACACTCAACCTTTGTATAAATTAATTAAGTCAACTTTGGAAGTGTGATAAGTTACTATTCACAACATTCTCTCTTCTTCTCCCCTTGTCTTTGTCGTGAACCTCTCCCTCTCCCATGGAGTTTTTGTTGCAAAATTTCTAGTATGCTAGCACTTCAAAGAGAAAACAAGGTGATAGGGAAACCAATTCCTTGAGTTTGGAACATAAAGAAAAGCTTGGAGCTCTTCACAAAAATACAAAATTTTGAAATACACATCCGATCAATGTAAGTTTTTCCGCAACTCTCTTGATCATTCACACACTAAATCATGTATTAGAGACCTTGGGCATGTCTAGGACACTAATATATTCTAGCGACTTGAGAAGATTCCTATTGACATTGGTGTACTATCTATTAGGAAATTTTCGATGAGTCATTAAGTGTTTATCAAATAAACACCTACACGTCTATACGAGTCTCCTAAGACTCATGGTTCATAGAGATAAACTATCAGACCAAGTCTCCATATACGACATATATTAGTCTCAGCGGATTTTACTAACCGACTCGTGTCAGTAAATCTTGACCATGAACTTTATTTGATAATATACTTCTAGTAGTGTCACTCACAATGTCAATTACAAACTAATTTGTAACTGCGCACTATAAAATATATTATCGGGTCTTTGTCTAATATATACATATCACTAAATCATATTTAGTTTCAATCTAATCGTAATTAGATTGAATATGTATATAAAAGCAAGAAGTTCTACGATAAATAAGTAATATTATGGAAAATTGAATTGTTCGTTTTCATAAATCAGACATAAATACGATCCGGATTGGCGCTCCAAGCAGCAACCCTAACAAATCCAGCATCAACCCAATGATCAGAATCGTTATCAGAGTTTAGCAACATTGAAAAAGGTTCGACCTATGGCATTCTCTTTAATATTTATTCGCAACTGAGAATCTGGTTTTGACACAGTATCTTTGACCGGACGTACACTTTGTCAGGCCGAACATGCACACATCTGGCCGATCAGATAAAGATATATTTGATTCCACTTACTGTCTTTTGTATTTTATTGAATGCATAGCTATCTTTATATTATACTCGTTACTATTAAGTTATGAGCGTTTACCTGTCTGTTCTCCCACTTTTGTTGATAATATGCATATGTTGCTAATTCATTATTATTTAAGCATGTTATGATTTTTTATCGCTATTTGCATGCTCTGTTTACAGTTATGTTCATGAAATATGTTCAGCAAGATTTGTCATATGTCCATTCGGATGTGCTTTATATTTGGTCATATCATCATGTGGTATATCGAATGGAAACCTATACGTAAGTTTCGTAGCTGATTTCGAATGGCCGATAGTATGATTCAAACTTGGGATACAACTCCACGTACCATTGGGAGATGGCTAATTCTTTATGAATGTATCAAAAATACATGTTTATTATGTTTTCTATCGCGTATGAATGTTTCTACTTTTTTGGACTACGCAGCACATCCGACCAGACTTTCGGTAAGTCTTTCCAGACATGAAGATTTAATTCTATATTTGGCCGACCTTAGGTTATTGATGAACATTAAAAAAATGTACACTTAATAAAATAGAAACTAATAATCTTACACTTATAATTTCATTAATCTCCTTAATTTAGCACATTTGTAAAATAATAATTAAATTTATATTTTATATATTTTTATTGTGATTTTTATTTCTTATTTATGTGAAATAATACCTTGGATGCATAAAGAAAAATGGACGTGACACTTGGATTTTGGAGGCCGGAAAATTGAAAGGTCGTTTTAACAGTATACAATTTCATAAATTTCAACTTTGCACAATTTTCGTAATTTGGTCATAATTTATTACTCCGATATCGGATTAAGCCGATTTACAGTTTCAGATGAACGATGACTCAAATATCTACAACTTTTACGTGTATAAGAATTTCTAGTTCTGAGGTTCAAGGTCGAAATGGTGAAGACGTCAATATGTGTTGCATGTAATTTTAATTATTAGAAAATAAAGTAAAAAAAAAAAGTTGAAATGTCATAATCCACTTTAGGTGGATTGTGATCGTGTTTGCATAATTATCAATAAAAAATCAAAAAAGGAAAAAAAAAATTAGTAAAAGTTTGTTGTTTGTATTTGATTTGGAAAGTATAATTAATAATTGAGAAATGAGCACTTCTACTATAAACAAAGGTGCTCACCTCTCAATTTTATTCATGCTTTCTTTCAAAGTTCTCTTGTAGAATTTTGGAGAGAGTATCTTATGTGTTTTATTTTTTTAAGCGTTCTTGTAATTTTTTTTTCGATAATAAAATTATGCATGTTTTTCCTCAAATCATGAGTATTTCATCCTGCTGGGGTAAAGAGTGAAGCTCTTAATATGAGAATATAGATTAATATTATTAATATTATAATATATAAATTGTTATCTGAATAAGTAATTTAAATCTGGATTAATTATTGTCAAACTTTGTTACCGTCTATATGGCTGATTTTATTTTTGTAGCATAATTAAGTACCAAATTGGACTTGTTATATACAAATATTATCACCGCCTTTATGGATGTTTTGTATGTTTTGGCATAATTAATTTGAAATATTAAGAGTGGATCTCCTAACCCTCAGCATTTTAATTTATTGTTGCAGTTCAATTTAAAATTTTCCATCACTTCAAACAAATCCAATATTTTTATTTCACTCGAATTGTTGTTTTGTTTTACTAAATTTATTCCATGTGGATCGACCCTGGACTTACCGGGTTATTTTATTACTTCGACACTCTTATACTTGGGAGTAAAGAACCATTTTTTTTAGTGTGTCAAGTTTTTGGCACCGTTGTCGGGTATTAAATTTAGTAGATAAAATAATCGTTGTAATTAATTTTTTCTTCTTCTTTTTTGTTCTTTATTTTTTATTTTTGTGGTTATTTTTATGCATCTCATTTTCTTTCATCTTTGTATTTGTGTAGATGATCCTAAATGAATCCTAAAACCAGAAATCCCACTTACAAACAGACATTGTTCTTAATTCTTCAGGGTTATAAGAGACAGAATTGTAAGTGTTCCTAGAACATGCCAAGATCTCTAAGTTGTGATTTGTGTGTGAATAAATCAAAGGGAGTTGTAGAATTCTCACATTGACCGGATATAGGCTTTCAAAATTCCTTTGGATGTAGTATCTCGGAGCTTGAAGACGAGTTCCAAACTCTCGGGTGAGTCTCCCTATCACCTTGATTCACTCCTTTAAGTGCTAGCTTGGAACAAATGAAAGAAAAAAAATTTCCACCATGGAAGCTTGAACTTTCGGCCAAACATGAGAGAGGGAGAGAGAATAGTGTTTTCAACTTTTTTGATTTCTAAAATGAATTACCAAAAACAAATCAAAAATTACATTTATATTTTCCAAAAAGTAAAGTGTGTTTGACAAGTAAACTTTAAAAGCTTCCAACCACTTCCATCAATCAAGTGACTTGTTGATGTAAGTTGGTGGGCCCCACTTTAAATTCCAAATTTAAGTCGGACAATCCAACACGCAACTTCGCTCGGGCCCGGGTTCGTTTAATTCCGAATTAAACGAATTTTCCATTGCGACTTAATTAAATCCAATTTAATTAAATAATAATGCCTAGCAAAATTATTACGAAAGCCGTTGGCGAATTAATTCTAAAATAATTCGTTCGCTTGAATTAAAATCCAATTTTAATTCCGCGTTGAAATCTAATTTCAATTGATATATCTAATATGTATTATTTTAGCCCAATTAAGTAAATTAAATAATAAAATCTAATTTCACTATTAAATTTAATTTACCGATTAATTCCAAATTAATCTCGTTCTCTCTTCTCGATGAATTTAATCCCAGATAAATTCTCGACGCAATTAATCCCAGATTAATTCTCTCTTTTGATAATTAATTCCCAGATTAATTATTGCCATAATTAATCCCAGATTAATTTTTTTCTTTGATAATTAATCCTAGATTAATTTTTCTCTTTCATAATTAATCCCAGATTAATTTTCTGTTCGAGTCAAATCTCAACAGTGAATCTTTGGGAGGCGACCCAATAGATCCCAGGATATGTTGGCAGTAAATACGGTCATCGGACTATCCGAATACCTGCGTACCCGGTACCACATTCTTACCGATTTACAAGACATGGTTGGCTTCTAGCAAATCACCGTGCCTACCCAATTCTCCAGAAATATTCTCAACATGGAATATGTAATCTTTATCAGGTGTAGTATACGTAGTATCGTGTATTGCGATCCAGTATCGGATGTCACATGCTAGGCCTGGGGCTGGAAGGGTGTCTTCCCCGTACGAAACATATATCAGATTAACGGCAACTAGTCTCTTTAATCGGATAATCATGACCTTGTCATATTATCCCGATAGTTGCAGCATTTAAGAGAGTACCGGTTATGTATCCCTGCGTGATCATCATCTCCATATTACTGAAGTGATACTTCCATCTTGACATCACACCCAATACACTACGATTCTCAGTATACCCGGAAGAGGCGTACGCAGAACCTGTTAAAGCCCCGGATGACCAAAACCAAAGTATACTGATTGTCGCAAGTATTAGCGAAGCAAGTCTCAAGTTAAGGCCAAATACATCTACCTTGATTCGGACTCCCATAGACACATAGTAATACTACCAATGGGATTCCGAGGGGTCTATCCAGAGCGAAGCTGTTTCCGTACCATCAGTAAACACAACCTCCTATTACACTTGCATAAGTATCCAATACTTAAATATATGAGAACTATGTCATTATGCTCCCACAACGCGCACAAGTACAATACTAGTCTATTCCGCATTATCTATTTCCAATCTCGATAATACTACGACTAGAGATATTTTAATGATTAAACCTTAGTGGATTATTACTGTCTCATATCTTATTATTCTGGAACTAATCATATGGACTTTTATCATTTATGTATCTTGGTAATCCAATTACAAATGATAAAAGAGCAATTTCCTTTGTCACATAGTTAATTTGTACAACAACACCATGTTCTGTACAAATAGTGATACTATGGGTCATAATTGTCCAATAATCTCCCACTTGGCCTATAGCCAATCACTTAAGTGTCCTACACCTAAACTTTGTACAGGTCGCTCAAACTTCTGCTAAGAAACTGCTTTCATCAACGGATTTGCAAAGTTATCATATGATGTGATTTATTCGATCATCACATCGCCACGATGTATGATCTTACGAATCAGATGAAACAGTTGAAGTACATACTTGGATCGTTGATGAGACCATTGATTCTTTAGCCTGTACTGTAGCCTAGCTCAACCGCTAACAGAACTATACCTAATCTAATTAGGATTATTATAGATCCAAAATGCTTCTTTTGCTGCCTCATCTGCAGCAATATTTCACTTTTTTTGTTTATACGACAACAGTATCTTGCTTGGAAGATTTCCAGCTCACTGTTCCGCTATTCAAACTATATTTTACCCTTATTACGACATATAGTCATTTTTGTCGGTTAGGAAACTTGCAACAGTGAACCCAGTCACTTCAAGTTCTCCATCTCCATAGCTTAAGAAAGCATCATTAGTTCATCTAAGATACTTAAGGATGTTCTTAACATCAATCCAGTGACTATCACTTGGATTGGCCTGATTGTGACTCCATATTCTCAATGCATATGAGACACCAGGTCACATACATATTTTTCAATGTACGAGATCTCGGAGAGTGCCAAAAACATTTAGATCTATCCCAATAGATCCTTATTCCTAGAATAAAGGTTGTCTCTCCCAAGTAGTTTACGGAGAATTTTCATGAAAGCCAAGCTTTCACCAATTATATTATGGGAATTTCATTTCCAAGAAATGATATGTCATCATTATATAGGACAATGAATGTCAGTGCGCTCCCATTAACCTTCTTATATACACAAGAATCATTTCATTTTGAATTAAATCATATACCATTATGATTACATCAAAACGCTGGTTCCAAGAACTCAATACTTGCTTCAATCCATAAATGGATCGATTTAACTTGCAAATCTTGTTTTCATGTTTTGGTACGACAAAACCGTCAGGTTATTGTATAAAACATCCTCCAAAAGGTTTCTGTTTAAGGAAAGCGGTTTTGACGTTCAGCTGCCATATTTCATAAATGAAACATACATCATTACCAAGCATTATCCAAATGGATCTAATCATGGCAACGACTAAAAGGTTTCGTCGTAATCGACACAATATTGATAACGATACCTTTTTGCTACAAGCCTAGCTTTGTACGTTTGGATGTTGCCATCCATGTATGTCTTCCTTGAAGACTATGTACCAGAAGGCATTGTGCCTATTTGTAGCAAATAGGTCTTCATGGTGAAGACAAACATTGATGGCAACATACAAAAGTACAAAGCTAGGCTTGTAGCGAAAGGGTATCGTCATCAACACAGTGTCGATTATGACGAAACCTTTTACCTGTTGCCATGATTAAATCCATCCAGACAATGCTTGCTAAAGCTACATATTTCGATTATGAAATATGGCAGCTGGACGTCAAAACTGTTTTCCTTAACGAAAACCTTTTAGAGGATGTTTTATATAACAGCCTGACGGTTTTGTCACACCAAAACATGTAAACTAGGTTTGCAAGTTAAATCGATCCATTTATGGATTGAAGCAAGCATTGTGTTCTTGGAACCAATGTTTTGATGAGATCATAAATGAATATGATTTCATTCAAAATGAAGATGATCCTTGTGTTTCTAAGAATGTTAGTGCGAGCGCACTGACAATGATTTTTCTATACGTTGATGATGTATTGCTTCTTAGCAATGACATTCCCATACTAAAATCGGTGAAAGCTTGGCTTTCATTAAAATTCTCCATGAAATTCTTGGGAGAGACAACCTTTATTCTAGGAATAAGGATCTACTAGGATAGATCTAAAAGTTGTTGGCGTTCTCCGAGAGCTCTTACATTTTTAGACATGTATGCGACCTGGTGTCTCATATGCTTTGAGCATCTGAAGTCACAATCAGTCTGATCCAGGTGATGGTCACTGAATTGATGTAAAGAACATCCTTAAGTATCTTAGACGAACTAAGGATGCATTATTAATCTATGGAGAAGGAGAACTTGAAGTGACTAGGTTCACCGACGCAAATTTCCTAACCGATAAAGACAACTGCAAGTCGCAATTAGGGTACTTATTTTGTTTGAACAACAGAACAATGAGCTGGAAATCTTCCTAGCAAGATATTGTTGCCGATTCAATAAAAACGGAATACAATGCTGCGGCCGAGGCAGCAAAAGAAGCTTTTTTGGATCTATAAAATTCCTAATTGGATTAGGAGTAGTTATGTTAGCTGCTGAGCTGGGCTACAACACATGATAAAGAATTATAGTCTCATCCATGATCCAAGTATGTACTTCGACCGTTTCATCTAATCCATGAGATCATACATAGTAGCGATGTCAAGATCATACATAGTGGCGATGTCAAGATTAAAAGATCGTTTCAAATGATAACATTAAATATCCGCTAATGAAAGTGATATCTCAGCATAAACATGAGCGACCCGTACATAGTTCAAGTGTTAGACATTTGAGTGATTGGCTATAAGCCAAGTGGGAGATTGTTGGACAATTATGACCCATAGCATCACTATTTGTTAAAGACATGGTGTTCTTTGTACAAATTAACTGTGTGACAAAGGAAATTTCACTTTTATCATTTTGTAATTGGATTACTTGGATATATAAATGATAAAAGTCCATGTGATTAGTATCGGATTAATAAGATATGAGACAGTATTAATCCAAGAAATGTTTAATCATTAAATATCCCTAGTCGTAGTATTATCGAGACTGGACATCGATAATACGGAATAGACTAGTTTTGGACTTGTGCGCGTTATGGAAGGTTAATGGCATAGTTCTCATATATTTAAGTATTGGATACTTATTCAAGTGTGATAGGAGGTTCCGTTAGTCGTTGGACCGGAAACATGTTTGCTCTGGATAGACCCCACAAAATCACATTAGTAGTATGACTATGTGTCTATGGAATCCGAATCAGGGTAGGTGTATATGGTCTTAACCTGAGACTTGCATCGCTAATACTTGCGATAATCAGTATACTTTGGTTTTGGTCGTCCAAAGCTTTGACAGGTTCTGTGTCCGCCTCTTCTGGTATACTGAGAATCATAGTGTATTGGGTGTGATGTCAAGATAGAAGTATCACTTCAGTCATATGGAGATGATGATCACAAAGGATGCAGAGCTAGTACTTTTAAATGCTGCAGCTATCGGGACAATATGACTAGGTCATGATTATCCGATCACAGAGACTAGTTGCTAGTGATCCGATATGTTCTTTGTACGGGGCAGACATAATTCCAGCCCTAGGCCGAGAATGTGACATCCGATACTGGATTGTAATACGCAATACATAGTATACTATGCCTGATAAAGATTACATATTCTTCGTTGAATATTTATGGAGAATTTGGAAGGCACAGTGCTTTGCTAGAAGCCAACCATGTCTTGTAAATCGGAAAGAACGTGGTACAGGGTACGCACGTGTTCGGATAGTCCGATGACTGTATTTACTGCCAACATATCCAGGGATCTCTTGGTCGCTTCCCAGTCCGATGACATTTGACTTAAATAGAATTAATCTGGGATTAATAGTGATAGAGAAAATTAATCTGGGATTTATTACGGCAAGAATTAATCTGGGATTAATTATAAAAGAAATAATTAATCTTGGATTAATTACGTCGAGAATTTATCTGGGATTAAATTCGTCAATAGGAGAGAATGCGATTAATTTGGAATTAATCGATTAAATAATATATTGGATATATTAAATGAAATCGGATTTCAAAGCGGAATTAAAATTGGATTTTAATTCGGGCAAACAAATTAATTTAGAATTAATTCGCAAGCGACTTTCATAATAATTTTGCTAGGAATTATTATTTAATTAAATTGGATTTAATTACATCGCGACAGAAATTTTTTTTAATCGGATTAAACGAACCCGAGCTCGAAGTGTGTTGAGCAAGCCACTTGAATTTTGAATTTAAGAGGTGGGGCCCACCAACTTACATCAAGTGTCAACTTGAGTGATGGAAGTGGTTGGGGGCATTTAATGCCATTTTCCCTCCAACACTTTTTTCTTTTGGTTTTGGTAAAGCATATACAAAACTTTTGAGAGTTGACTTTGTAATTAGGTTTTGGAAACAAATACACAAAACAAAAACTCTCTCTTCTCTCCCTTGCCTTGGCCAAACACACCACCTCTTGTTCTTGAAATTTTGTTGCAAAATTTCATCCAAGCTAGCTCTTAAGGAGTCAAAGAAGGTGATAGGGAAACTCACCTTTCGGTTGAAAAGATTCAACAAAGCTTGGAGCTTCCAACAAACTCAAAGAAAGTCTTGAAATCAATACATCCAAACCGATCAATGTAAGTTATTTTTCCGCAAACTTATTTTGTTTTATTCACACAGAAATCATCTTAGTGATCTTGTGGCATTGTAGGACACTAACATTTCATTATATATCATATATGTAAATGACATCAATATCAAAGTTTACATTCATACATATCTCATCGCACATACAACTTTATATGGTTGACCACATAACACACATAACCATCACTATACCATAACATCCATGTATAACTATAAACTTACATACGCATTCTTATAACGAATATAATATGTTATATCAACCAATACATCCATTGTCACAGCCATAAGTGACAAATAATCTTACATGATCTTATGATATCGATAGTCTAAAATCTGTCAACCTCTGTCATTATTCAAAAAGAAAACGTAAAACGATATCTTTCAAACACCATTTCGAAAATACATTTAAAAAACTCTCTTACTATAAACAAAATCAGTTTCAAAATCCATTATCGAAAAATAATATCGAACATCCAACATAACTCAACTGGACGGAACATAAACAAGCACCCAAATGTTGGACAATTATGACCTATAGCATCGTTATTGGTACAGAACATAGTGTTGTTGTACAAATTAACTATGTGACAAAGGAAATTGCTCTTTTATCATTTCAATTAGATTACCGGGATATATAAATGATAAAAGGTCCTTATGATTAGTTCCGGATTGAGATGATATGAGACAGTATCAATCCACGAAGGTTTAATCAATAAATAATCTCTAGTCGTAGTATTATCGAGATTGGACATTGATAATGTGGAATAGACTAGTTGTAGGCATTGCATTTTTGCATACCAAACCCGATGATGAGTCTCGTAAGGAGGCACTACCTTTGAGTCGTGGAAGTCACGGAAAACGGTCGTCGGAAATGAGAAGTCAAGAATTGACATATTATTGGTTTTGATTCGCTAAGTTCGCTCGGAGTTCGCTTGTTGAATGTTCGTTTCAAAGCGTATCTTTAACCCGAAATCACCGCAAACCATTCTAAGCCCACCTAAACACCTAAACTCACATCCAAAGCCCATGAAACAAAAATAAATTAAACACCAAGCCCACCACCCATGAGGCCCACGACCATGACACCAAATTTCTCCCTCCTTGCACTATTCCAACATGATTTATCCATTTACCAAGCTTACTTTAACCTTTGACCAAACTTTTACCTTGATATCAAATTTTCCAAGCCATTAATCGATCAACCCCACACCATTTAAGCCAAATGCCCCACGCCCTTGACTTATAACACTCCTTTTATTATTTTCAACACCATTAATATCAAGCTTTATGCATTTTCAACAAGCCATCACAATTACATCAACTTTACCTTCCTTTGTCAATAAAGTTTGCCTACCAAATTAATGCCATTCAACATCACCTTGCCAACCTAATAAATGCACTCCAATTGCCTATATAAACACACATTTTTCTGCCTTGGAACACGTGGCACATATCAAGAGACATCAAGCAAAAGACTTAGCATTTGAAGAGCAAAGCCCCCTTATTCCCTCTACAAGTCACGCACAATGCAGCCCCTCACTGCCTACAACTCACGCACATTGCTTCCAAATCAGCCCATCATCTTCACGCACTGGAACACTGCCATCCTTCACTGCCTAATTCACGCCCAAAACACCCCCCATTTCAGCCTCATAATTCACCCCAAGCTGCCCCATTATAGACCTGAATCTCACGCCTATTTTAGCCTCTGAAGTGCGCCTAAACTGCCCCCATTTCAGCCTCGAAAGTGTGCCAATATAGCCTTCCAGACCAGCCCCTGAAACACACAAGATACCCCAGCAAATCAGCCCCCTGAAACACATAAAAACCAACCAAAACTACCGTGAAAACACCCAAACCATCGAAGAAACTGCAACTCATCATCCCTTCACTTTGTCCCACATTGGTTAGGAAACTGCCTACCTTAATTGCCTTCAATTCCCACGCACAAAGCCACGCCCAAACTGCTAGCAGTTCAGGTCCACTTCACGCCCCTTTCACGCCCACAGTTCCCTCCATTTAATCCCACATCGCCTGGGAAACTACTCCATTTTGCCCACGCCAATCAGCTCTATTCTGCCTCCCAAAGTCACGCCCACTGCCCCCACTACAACAGCTCTATCCACGCCAATACACAGCCCCAAAATAAGCCACACTTCACGTCAAAACTGCCAGGAAATGAGCCTACAACTCACGCACATTGTCTCCCATTTTAGCCTTATAACTCACGTCAAGACCACCCCTATTCTGCTCAGTTCAGCGCCTCTAATTGCCTTATTATTGACCTAAAAGTCATGCCCCTTACTACCTCTCAAACACATCCAAAACAGTCCTCATTCAGCTCCAATATTCACACACAGATCAGCCCCTATTCAACCCTGGAAACAACTCACAAACAGCCCTTATTAACTCCCTAAACTACCGCATACAGCCCCTGGATTACCGTGAATCAGCCCTCATTCTGCCTGGAACCAGCACACATTCTACCCAGTTTAGCCCTCCATATTCTCGCCCAAACCATCACCAAAACAACCCTTAATTCACTGCAAACCAGTGAGCCAAGTGTGGAGACCTGAAACGCAGCGAAACAAACTCAAAACAGCGAACAAAATGGCAAAACAGTGAGAAAAACGTCGAAGCAGCAAACCAGTGGAATCGTGGTGTCTTAGCCTTTCCGAAGGCCGTATAACGCATCTCCAAAAAGCGATAAAAAAGGTTAGACCTGAGGGTTTATATTATTAAATTTATTTACATGAAATAATGACTTAGGAAATGTATTTAATTTGAATAGTTAGTTTAGCATGTTATTTGGAATTTTTTCACATGAAATAATGACTTAATATGTGATGTGATTTCGGGTGAATGTAATATGTGATCTTGCTTGTGGTATATTGGATGGAAACCCGGATATAAATTCCATAGCAGAATCCGAATGGACGGTATTATGGTTTGCACTCGGGATACAATGCCCCGTACCACTTGAAGGATTCATGTATTTCATTTCATCCAACTTGTATTTGAGCATGATTAGGCCATTATAATGTTGTTTTTTATTTCAAGCATGTTTTAGTTATTTACCTTTTATATGAGGAATTTAAGTTAAGGTATGTTTAGATTACTATGTATGTAGCATGTTTGATGTGTGATGCCGAATGTTTGCCGTTATGAAAAGTTTACTGTTGAAGCATGCAAACCTAGAATTTAGACTATTTTGACCAACATGTATGTTCAGTAGACTTGGTTAATATTGCACAAATCCATTCATTACAAACGACATAAGCAAGGGACCATTCTGAACCCAACGGTTTGAGGTATTCCCTTGCGAGGGGTGAGTGCGGCCTTAAATCATTTTCCCGGTTCACACCGGGTGGCGACTCCATTATTCTCTGGTTTAGTCCCCCGTGGGCTACTCCGTACTCCCAACCGGGCCGCGAGCCTGGAACAACATACGTCGCCCAGTTTCTGTGTCCTACAGTCTGGCGACTCCACTGGGGATAGAGAATCGGCCTCGAAATGTGTCTTGTAATGTTTGGATTTATGTTTTAATTAACCATGTCTACTGTGAGATTAAGGAATTTAATCAAAGGCATTGTTAGGGATAGGTAATAGTTTGGTGTCTTCCTTCATTCACTACCTTTTTATAAGGAAAAGCTGTGAAGACACCTAGATAATCATTTTCCTAGGGGATGGTTGGTGTCTTCCTTCATTCACTACCTTTTTATAAGTAAAAGCTGTGAAGGCATCTAGATAATCATCTCATGTGATAGACTAATTTGGAGGACTCGTTGTTTATTCCTGACACCAAGCGATAAGAGCCTAAGGGGCTTGGGTACTTATGAGAGCCTCGCTCCACCCTCCCTCTGGGGAATCTACAATGGGAAGTCCATTTGACAGTTAGTCACACACCATAACTCGTTGGCACGTACCGTAAGGTATAAAAAAGGTGCGTTCACTTGGTCGCTTGAACTCTTGAGTGGGAAGTCCTAGTTGTGATCAATCCTTCGTTAGCGAGAGCCTTTGTTTACACTCCTGAAATCTACACATGAACCTTAGTTTTGTGACCCTTAGAAATTGTTTATTTATGCTTTTATTTAGGACCATTGTCATTTGGAATCAGTTGGACTTTTTGTCAAGAGACAAACTTGTTGGGCCATTTAAACAGGGACAAGTTCATGTCTTTTGACAATTAGGCCAAAATTTCTAAAATACCGATGGGCCAGTTTGAGTTTGTGCCTTTTATCATTTGAAGTTATTTAGTTATATTATCGCAAAATGTGAACTTGTTAGGCCTTTTCAACTGGGGCAAGTTTGCACTGCGCAATAGTGTGATTAAATACTTTAAAATGATAATGGGCCAATTAGTGTAAATATTTAATGAGCTTGTTTATTTGCATTGCACACATGTCATGCATACATGCATCATGTTAACCCTTTGTGTCTTAAAAGTCATCATAGACTCCCATTGGGTTGGGAAGTAAGAAAGGTTTGTCAAGGGATCATCAACCAGTATGAGTGAGTAAGTCAACGGGGAATCCTACCTAGATTGATTGGAAGCCAATGTAGCTGAAATTGCTAAACAGTTGCAAGTTTTGACCAATGTTGTGACCAGTTTGACCGTGCCCCGTATAGCCAATAATAGAGACTTGTGCAACCAGGACGAAAGGACCATTGAGGAACCTTCAAGGATCAAGCCTACTCCCTCATAGATTGCCCCTATCAGAAACAGACAATTCTCCAACTTGGGAAAATCCAGAGAAATTGGTGATGTGACCACTTGTGCTGACAACGGCAAGCAAACCAGTGTATGAGACAGAAAGGATATTGGATGTGGAAGTCGATGACGGGAAGCCTTGGTATCATAATATTCAGAGGTATCTGGAACACGGAGAATTCTCAGAAAAAGTCAGCAGAAAAGACAGAAGATTGAGAAACAAGGCATTGAGATTACCAGATTTGGGAGTTCACCGAGTTGGTCGATGAAAGCAGATTGAAGCTGCACTTTGCTGGGAATAAAGAAGTGAGCAGTCACTAAGGAAATTGGTGGAAGGCCTAACCCAACGGGATAGGGAATTCATCCATGCGTACACGTAACTTGCATTCTTGTTTTGTGTGTTGTTTTTACAGATTTCAAAAAGAGAACCCGCAGGGGGCGGCCAAAGACACATAGCGTCAACGAGCACATGAGAAGCCAAGCCATCACGAAAAGGGAGTATCTCTACTCTAGCATACGTACATGCACATGCCTTTATTTTTTTGTTTTGTATTTGCAGGTTTAAAGAAAAAAAAAAGAAAGAAGAGAAAGCAGTAAAAATTAAAAAGCGGCAAAAGCACTAAAGACGGCGATGAAGCCACCTTGACGGAAGGATTTCGGTCATGTCTGGCTGAAGACGATGAATTTAGTGCTAACAGGGAGGCAACCAGTGCACTTTGTTGCGATTTCTGTTTTCATGTTTTGTGTATACATGTTGTTGAGTTTTTAATTTTGTGTGTTATTTTTGTAGGCAAAAGCAAAGGCGGAGCATGTTAAGATAAAGGGAATGGTGTTTGGGCAATCACAAGAATGGGAGCTAATTCATTAGTGGTGGCAGAGTAAGGAAAGAATTCATGAGACGCACCTTAATGAATTTATACCAAGCGAGCAACGTATTGAGTACACAATTCCTTTACCTTAATTATTGCTTTGGCTTTGTTATTTTCTGTTATTTTCGTAAGTATGATCCAGACTTTTTGACCTTTCATGACTTGTTTTGGAATTTTTGTAGATAAAATCTATAACTTTTGGGACCTTTCTTGACATGTTGAGGTGGAAGGGATCCACAACTTTTTGACATTTTAGGACTTCTTTTGGTATTTTCTGTTATTTTCGTGGAAAGAATCCACGGCTTTTTGACATATCACGATCTCCTTTGTTATTTTCTGTTATTTTCGTGGAACGAATCCACAACTTTTTGACATCTCACGATTTCTCTCGTTGTTTTCGCAGACAGGATCCAGTAACCTTTTTGACTTATGACGACTCCTTTTGTGGTTTAGCTAACCATCGTTATTGCAATTATTGTTCACCTCTTTTGCTGGTCCTATAAATTCAGCTCGGCATTGCTCTCCTCAACACGATCAGACATATATCCAAAGTAAAAGAGAAAAAAAAATGGAAGCAACCTCACAGCAACGATTCAAGAAAATTTGTGTCTTCTGTGGATCTAACCCTAGTAACAGACCTGAATTCTTGGAAGCTGCTAGAGAATTGGGACAAGTGATGGCCGCTAAAAATATGAATTTAATTTACGGAGGTAGAAGTATGGGGATGATGGGAGAAATCTCAAAAGCCGTTCAGGAAGGTGGCGGTCACGTCTTGGGAATCATCCCAAGACCTTTGGCAGATGAAAGGTTAATCGGGCCAACAAATGGAGACGAGCGCATTGTGTCAGGTATGTCTGAACAAATTCATGAAATGATTAATACTGCAGATGCGTTCATTGCATTACCAGGTGGACTTGGTACATTCGAAGAGATATTTACAGTGGCGTCATGGGCACACCTGAACGTTCACCGGAAACCCATCGGGTTGCTTAATATTGAGCACTTCTTCGATTTCCTGTTTGTGTTTCTTGCGAAAGCCAAGAGACATGAATTCGTCACCAAATCTGTGGAAGACATTTTCTTGACGGCGACGAATGCCGAAGAGTTGATTGACCAGATCCTGGCTTTTGAGCCGAAGCTCGACCCTATCCTCTCCAGATTGGACTGGACTGATAGTGATCGTGGCAAGAAGCGCAAATTGGAGATTGATCTGAATCTGTGATGTTTCCTGCTGACCAGGTACTACGTGCATGAGACCTATTTAAAAGTTTGTAAAGTTTGTGTTCTATTTTAATTATTGAAAACAAAATGAATGAAAAAAAAAATGAAAAAGAATGAAAAGAAAAAAAAAATGAGTGAGAGAAGTCTTTGGTAATTACACATATGTCTGGTGATGACATTGTTTGCTGTATGGAGAAACCCTAGAAACGATAAGTGCGAGACGTGCTCTCGTCCGGTATTCTGAATGGATTGATCTTAGCTAGACTCGTGAGAACTTGATTATGGGATCCTAGCAGTAGAAGCCTGAGTGGTTAGCGAGGTGACTAGTTGAAGAGATGATGGATCAGTGAATGACCGTTTGATTGGGTGTCCACCCTGGTTTACTGATGCTATGATATATGATATGGTTGGAAATAAAGAAAAAGTCTCTGAAAAGAAAATATGAAAGAAAAAAAATAGACCGCCTATAACCGATAAGCGTGAAGCTACCCATGGGCGAGAGTATTAGGACCACCATGAGGAGAAATGCTACCTTAAAGGGTAGGTGTGTCAGAAAAAGAAAAGAAAAAAAAAAAAAAGAAAAAAAAAAAAAAATAAAAGAAAAAAGAGAAAAGAAAATGAAAAGAAATAGATAAAAGAAAAAAGATGAAAATCATATCAAGTTGAGTATGCTGAAGTAATCACAGAATGTGATCAAGACATCCAGATTGGTTAGACCCATTGGTTCGATTCTCTGAAATGAAATCACCAAGTTGGCTTACTTAAGGAATAAGCTGCGAAAGAGCCTTAGCACACACACACATGGAGTCTAGCTCAGATCACCCATTCAGATGATTGGACTTGAGTATGTCGAGTACTTTGAAGGTTCTTCGGTTTCGACGCGAAAGCATTCCTTGAGGACAAAAATATGTCTATCTATCAAAGATTATCTCGTGAGAGGTGGTGTAATGTGTGAGGTAGAATATCGTATCAGCTTGGGGACGAAGCCCCACAACAGTATCAGTTTGAAGGCGAGGCCTATCTCAACCTGAGGGCGAGGCCCACATCAGTTCAGATAAGTTTCTGCCGGGAATGGCATTCTGGGGGCGAGGCCCACATCATTTTAGATCAGTTCAGCCAGGTACGGCACTCCAGGTATGGAGATATTTCTGCGACACTCTAGGTACGGAGACGCGGCCGCGACGCCCTAGGTATGAGGTTCAGCACAGTCAGTATAGTTCAAGAATGAAGCCTGCAGTCAGTTCAGATCGGGGAATGAAGCCCATATTCAGTACAGTTCATGAATGAAGCCTGCATACAGTTCATATCAGGGAATGAAGCCCATATTCAGTACAGATCAGGGAATGAAGCCCACATTCAGTACAGTCAACTCAGTTTAGGGAATAAAGCCCGCATTCAATACAGTCAGTTCAGATCAGGGAATGAAGCCCACAATCAGCACAGTCAGTTCAGTTTAGGGAATGAAGCCTACATTCAGCACAGTCAGTTCAGATCAGGGAATGAAGCCCACAATTAGCACATTCGGCTCAGTTCAGGGAATGAAGCCCATATTCAGCTCAGTTCAGGGAATGAAGCCCATATTCAGTTCAGATCAGGGAATGAAGCCCACAGTGCAGACAACCAGGGGAATGAAGCCCACAGTCCAGACAATCGGAGAAAGAATCTCAGAATTTGAATGAATCCAGAAGCCAGCGGAATGAATCCAGAGAATGAATCTCAGGATTGGAATGAATCCAAGAGAATGAATCTCAGAATTTGGAATGAATCCAGGGAATGAATCTCTCAGAATTCAGGGAATGAATCTCTCAGAATTTGGAATGAATCTAGGGAATGAATCTCTCAGAATTTGGAATGAATCCAGGGAATGAATCTATCAGAATTTGGAATGAACAGGAATGAATCCGGGAATGAATCCCAGGGTCGAGGCCCACGTCAGTAGAATCCAGGAATGAATCCGGGAACGAATCCCAGGGTCGAGGCCCATGTCAACAGAGTTTTGGAATGAATCCGGAATAAATCCCAGGGTCGAGGCCCATATCAGCAGAGTTTCGGAGTGAATCCGAGAATGAATCCCATGGCTAAGGTCCACACCGTCAGAGTTTTGGAAGGAATCCAGGAACGAATCCCAGGTTATCATGAAGTGTTGTGGACTACCGTGGACTACCGTGAAGAATTGTGGACTACTGCGACATCCTAGGTACGGGGTTTAGCACCATCAAACCAACCCAGCAGGCGGATCAGGTGACAGCTGGCGAGCCAGGTAAGTAAAATTGCATTGCACATACTTTGATAGGATTGTCATTGTCACACACTAAACAAATCCCATCAAAGTGGGGGCAACTGTAGACATTGCATTTTTGCATACCAAACCCGATGATGAGTCTCGTAAGGAGGCACTACCTTTGAGTCGTGGAAGTCGTGGAAAACGGTCGTCGGAAATGAGAAGTCAAGAATTGACATATTATTGGTTTTGATTCGCTAAGTTCGCTCGGAGTTCGCTTGTTGAATGTTCGTTTCAAAGCGTATCTTTAACCCAAAATCACCGCAAACCATTCTAAGCCCACCTAAACACCTAAACTCACATCCAAAGCCCATGAAACAAAAATAATTAAACACCAAGCCCACCACCCATGAGGCCCACGACCATGACACCAAATTTCACCCTCCTTGCACTATTCCAACATAATTATCCATTTACCAAGCTTACTTTAACCTTTGACCAAACTTTTACCTTGTTATCAAATTTTCCAAGCCATTAATCGATCAACCCCACACCATTTAAGCCAAATGCCCACGCCCATGACTTATAACACTCCTTTTATTTATTTTCAACACCATTAATATCAAGCTTTATGCATTTTCAACAAGCCATCACAATTACATCAACTTTACCTTCCTTTGTCAACAAAGTTTGCCTACCAAATTAATGCCAATCAACATCACCTTGCCAACCTAATAAATGCACTCCAATTGCCTATATAAACACACATTTTTCTGCCTTGTAACACCTGGCACATATCAAGAGACATCAAGCAAAAGACTTAGCATTTGAAGAGCAAAGCCCCCTTATTCCCTCTACAAGTCACGCACAATGCATCCCCTCACTGCCTACAACTCACGCACATTGCTTCCAAATCAGCCCATCATCTTCACGCACTGGAACACTGCCATCCTTCACTGCCTAATTCACGCCCAAAACACCCCCCATTTCAGCCTCATAATTCACCCCAAGCTGCCCCATTATAGACCTGAATCTCACGCTTATTTTAGCCTCTGAAGTGCGCCTAAACTGCCCCCATTTCAGCCTCGGAAGTGTGCCAATATAGCCTTCCAGACCAGCCCCTGAAACACACAAGATACCCCCAGCAAATCAGCCCCCTGAAACACATAAAAACCAACCAGAAACTACCGTGAAAACACCCAAACCATCGAAGAAACTGCAACTCATCATCCCTTCACTTTGTCCCACATTGGTTAGGAAACTGCCTACCTTAATTGCCTTCAATTCCCACGCACAAAGCCACGCCCAAACTGCTAGCAGTTCACGCCCACTTCACGCCCCTGTCACGCCCACAGCTCCCTCCATTTAATCCCACATCGCCTGGGAAACTACTCCGTTTTGCCCACGCCAAAGCCTCACGCCAATCAGCTATATTCTGCCTCCCAAAGTCACGCCCACTGCCCTCACTACAACAGCTCTATCCACGCCAATACACAGCCCCAAAATAAGCCACACTTCACGTCAAAACTGCCAGGAAATGAGCCTACAACTCACGCACATTGCCTCCCATTTCAGCCTTATAACTCACGTCAAGACCACCCCTATTCTGCTCAGTTCAGTGCCTCTAATTGCCTTTTTATTGACCTGAAAGTCACGCCACTTACTGCCTCTCAAACACATCCAAAACAGCCCTCATTCAGCTCCAATATTCACGCACAGATCAGCCCCTATTCAACCCTGGAAACAACTCACAAACAGCCCTTATTAACTCCCTAAACTACCGCATACAGCCCCTGGATTACCGTGAATCAGCCCTGATTCTGCCTGGAACCGGCACACATTCTGCCCAGTTTAGCCCTCCATATTCTCGCCCAAACCATCACCAAAATAGCCCTTTATTCACTGCAAACCAGTGAGCCAAGTGTGGAGACCTGAAACGCAGCGAAACGAACTCAAAACAGCGAACAAAACGGCAAAACAGTGAGCAAAATGTCGAAGCAGCAAACCAGTAGAATCGTGGTGTCTTAGCCTTTCCGACGGTCGTATAACGCATCTCCGAAAAGCAACAAAAAAGGTTAGACCTGAGGGTTTATATTATTAAATTTATTTACATGAAATAATAACTTCGGAAATGTATTTAATTTGAATAGTTAGTTTAGCATGTTATTTGGAATTTGTTCACATGAAATAATGACTTAATATGTGATGTGATTTCGGGTGAATGTAATATGTGATCTTGCTTGTGGTATATTGGATGGAAACCCGGATATAAATTCCATAACATAATCCAAATGGACGGTATTATGGTTTGCACTCGGGATACAATGCCCCGTACCACTTGAAGGATTCATGTATTTCATTTCATCCAACTTGTATTTGAGCATGATTAGGCCATTATAATGTTGTTTTTTATTTCAAGCATGTTTTAGTTATTTACCTTTTATATGAGGAATTTAAGTTAAGGTATGTTTAGATTACTATGTATGTAGCATGTTTGATGTGTGATGCCGAATGTTTGCCGTTATAAAAAGTTTACTATTGAAGCATGCAAAACTAGAATTTAGACTATTTTGACCAACATGTATGTTGAGTAGACTTGGTTAATATTGCACAAATCCATTCATTACAAACGACATAAGTAAGGGACCATTCTGAACCCAACGGTTTGAGGTCTTCCCTTGCGAGGGGTGAGTGCGGCCTTAAATCATTTTCCCGGTTCACACCGGGTGGCGACTCCATTATTCTCCGGTTTAGTCCCCAGTGGGCTACTCCGTACTCCCAACCGGGCCGCGAGCCTGGAACAGTATACGTCGCCCAGTTTCTGTGTCCTACACTAGTATTACACTTGTGCGCGTTGTGAGAGCATAACGGCATAGTTCTCATATATTTAAGTATTGGATACTTATACAAGTGTAATAGGAGGTTGTGTTTACCGATGGTACGGAAAGAGCTTCGCTCTGGATAGACCCCTCGGAATCCCATTGGTAGTATGACTGTGTGTCTATGAGAGTCCGATTAGGGTAGGTTTATTTGGTCTTAACCTGAGACTTGCACCGCTAATACTTGCGACAATCAATATACTTTGGTTTTGGTCGTCCAGGGCTTTAACCGGTTATGTGTACGCCTCTTCTGGGTATATTGAGAATCGTAGTGTATTGGGTTTGATGTCAAGATGGAAGTATCACTCCAGTCATAGTGGAGATGATGATCACGTAGGATATGGAACTGGTCCTCTTATATGCTGCAGCTATCGGGATATTATGACTAGGTCATGTTTATCCGATTATAGAGACTAGTTACCAGAGATCCGATATGCTTCGTACGGGGCAGACACAATTTCAGCCCCAGGCCTAGCACGTGACATCTGATACTGGATCGCAATACGCAATACTACGTATACTACGCCTGATATAGATTATATATTCCTATAAGAATATTTCTGGAGAATTGGGTAGGCACGGTGCTTTGCTAGAAGCCAACCTTGTCTTGTAAATCGGTAAAAACGTAGTACTAGGTACGCACGTGTTCGGATAGTCCGACGACCAGATTTACTGCCAACCTATCCGGGGATCTCATGGGTCGCTTCCCGAAGATTCATCGATGACGTATGACTCACACATAATTAATCTGGGATTAATTAGCAGAGAGAGAAAATTAATCGAGGATTAATTACGGAGTTATTTTATCTGGGATAAAATATTATTTAAAGAGAGAGAACGATTAATTTGGAATTAATCGATAAATTAATATATTCGATATATTAAATGAAATTAGATTTCGACGCGGAATTAAAATTAGATTTTAATTCGGGCGAACGAGTTAATTTATAATTAATTCGCTAGCGACGTGAATAATAATTTTGCTAGACATAATTATTTAATTAAATTTGATTTAATTACGTCGCAACGGAAAATTCGTTAATTCGGAATTAGCGAACCCGAGCCCGGGAGTGTTTGCGGGCCCACTCGCATTTCGAATTAAGTGCGGCCCACAAGTCACATCACGCGTCACATCACCTTTCACTTTAGTGATGGATGTCAAGTCATCTTTTGGTGATTGACAACCTGTCACTATTCATGATGGTGGTAGATGAAGGCATTTAATGCCATTTTTCCCTCTTTTTTATTTTTGTTTTTTGGAAAAAAAAATACCAAAAGTGTGATGGATTTTTGGTATTAGTTTTATTAAGTTATAGAAACCAAATACAACCAACACAACTCTCCTCCTCTCTCCCTCAAACATTCGGCCTTGGGCCATTTTTTTCTCTCAATTTCTCTCAAAGCCGAGAGATGCAAGAAACTTTAGGAAGGATTTGTGGCAAAATTTTTCCAATGTGCTAGCACACTAAAGAGGTCATACAAAGGTGATAGGGAAACCCATCTATGAGCATGGAATCCTTCATCAAATCATGGAGCTTGAAGACAACACAAGGAGCACAAGAGGGACCTTGGCTGAAAGCTTCATGGAGCAAGGAAAACGTTTTGTGTTCTTCGCATCGTAAAATCCGATCAAAGTAAGTATTATGCAACTTTACTTTGAAGTATTCACATGTTTTCATAACTTAATTTGATCTTGGGACTATAGTAGAAACCCAACAATGGTATCAGAGCCTTGATTAAGCATGAAATTTGATTTAGGGTAAAATTTGGGTAAAAATGATTTGAGCATGATTTAATGAAATTGATTGTTTGAATATGCTTGAATGATGATAACATAGTGTTATGCATGATCAATTTGATGAAAATTGAATTGGATCAAATTTTCCCCAAAAACTAGGCTTGGCCGAAAGTTTGATGTTGCCCTAAGGTCATGGTAATTAGTTTTTTTGATCATTGGATGAGTTGAAAGACTTGGGAAATGTTGATTTAGGATTTAATTGGAATGAAATCGAAATCGGACATAAAAACCCCAAATTGCCGTGACCAATTAGTATGGAAATGAATTGATTTTTGATTCAATAATGTTGGACATATGTTGATGATGATTAGCATGATTAATTGAGTAAATTGGTATTTTGGAAATGTTAATTTGGTTAATTAATTATGGCTATACACTTTAATTGATTTAATTGTGATAGTTGGAATATTGTAATTAAATTAATTGGGCTAATAAAGTTGTATTTGGGCTTAATGGGCTTGGTTGGGCCAAATTTGGTTTAGGTTAATTGGTTGGATCTAATTGGGCCCAAAACCATATCCATAAAGTCCAAATATAATAAAATGGACCTTTAAAATTTTAATTAGGCCTAATGGGCCTAAATTGATTTTTGGCAAAAGGGTGATTCCTTATTGGGCTTTGGTTGCCAAAGCCCATGCCTTATAAATTAATTGAAAGCCCATTGGACTTTAATTAAATTGACATTGGATGTTAATTGGGCTTTGAGACCCGTAAAGATTAGATTTAGAATCTAAGTCGTAAAGGCACATTAAAAAGTGTAATTATTTAATTTGGAATTAAATATAGAATTAGTATTGAATACAAATTAAATTGGATTTAATGTTGTAGTTTGATATAATTCGAGAATTCATACTTTGAATACTTATTCTTAAAACGAGTTTGACTCGCGCAAATCAAATCATTGTTTGAACATTGGATGTTCATTAATTTCATATTAATTAATTGGATTAGATTGATTTATAACATGCTTTGTGTGAATACATGGATGTGATGTATGAATAATGTATATCATATGGATATTAGAAGGGTGAGGGCAATTTTGGAAATTGTTGTAATAAATTTAGAATTTATTAAATTAGACCTGCGTGTCCAGCCTATTACCTCTTGATTCTTTGTATTTCTTTTCTCACCTATTCCCCTCAATGCAAATTAGGTTTCTTTAGAAGTATTATGTAATTGGGTAGAAGTAAGATTTGTGCTAGCGGGAGAGAGGAAAATGAGAGATTTGTTCTAGGAACAAGTGTTTTAAATATCCATCCGCATATCATTATTAATTTATTTAAACGCCTTATTATGTTTTAGAATGCATGTTTAAGGGTGTATGATGAGACCTTAACAAAGATAATTAATTGGTTGCCAATTACGCGAAAAACCCTCAACATATATTAAACGTTTTCCTTCAATTGAGTGATTCTTACTCAAGATCCAAGATTGGCACTGGTTTGTTGGCCAAAGTCAAGGCCTTTGTCCATCGCGGATGTGTTTGAATCATGAAGGCTTTGTTCCATATCGTGTGTCTTGTCCAAGTTGTGATTTTTTGGCCAAAGTCAAGATCATTTCTTGTCCATCGACATCAATTACGAAGCTTTCCAAGGTCAATGGGTCCCGCTTAACTGGAATCATTAAGTTTGTTGTGCCAAAGCCAAGACTTAATTGATTCAGAGGAAAAAGGTTAGGGAATATATTGGATATATTGGCATATATAAGATATATTTTTCGGACTTGGATGTCTACCTACTGGATCTAGGAATTGGATGAGATCCAATTGATCTTAGAGATCTACCTAGTTAAATATCATACAATTTTTTGGCCAAAGTCAAGGTTGTGTGTTATTTAACGGGATCCTAGCCCACTAGGAAACTAGGTTTCCAGAGTACTCAACAGAGGGTTAGAGGCTCGCCGAAAAATAGTGGGAGGCAAGTTTTAAATTTGCAAATTTGTTTAGAAACTTGCCAATACGCGCTCATTCCATTTTTCGTCATTTAATAAATTAAATATTTATTAGTTGGACTAATATTTAAAGGTTTTTTTAAATTAAACAGTTAGACTGTATTCAAACTATTTCAAATTATTGTTGATTATATAATTGGATTATAGTAATCAATATATTTAAATTTAAATAATCAAATTATAGTTGATTATATAGTTAGACTATAGTAATCATTTTTTTAATAGTACCCGAAATCGTTGATTGGATAGTTGGACTATAGTAATCAAGATAACTGAAAGATTAGCGTTTAGAACATAATCCTGGGTGAAAATGTCTTTAAACGGCTTTAATTTTCAAATTGGGAATAAAACCTCATGATAGTCCTGGGAACTGAGGAGTTACTTTATTTGATTGAGAAACATCTCGGGCCTAAGCCCGGAGTTGAGCAAATAGTAGAACATGATCTTTGGAAGATTCATGTGATGATAACTTTAGTGCTCAATCCATTTTTTCTTAATGCAATGACACTTTAATTTCTTTGTCAAAATAAAGGATTAGATCCTTATAACATGATATTGAAATTAAAGATCTTCATAGATCTATTCTTAGATCTTAGAAGTATGAATTGCAAAAGAAGCTCTTTAGCTCGTGTATGTCAGAGGGTACATCTATCGAGCACTATGTGTCACAGATGATTGCTGACATCGATCAGCTAGGTTAGTTGGGCATTACCTATGTGGCCGAGACTACCCAAAGATTTGATCTTCATAGTCTACTGGCCCGATAAGCTGGGAAAGGTTCATTGTGAACCAATAGAAAACTCTTGGAGAGTGATGGCCTATGCTCTATTAGGCAGAGCCAGAGCTTCTAAAAGGGCAAAGCAAAATCATCACTGTCTTCTAGGAAGACAAAGGGACATATCCAATTGTCTACCTAAATTGTGGCAAACGGGATCACTGTAAGCATGACTGCCGTATGACAAGGCAGACATGAAGGAATGAAGAGGGGCAAGGCTCCGACTTCAAGTATGTTTGTCATAAACAGTTCACTATTAGTTAAAATTGGATTTTGATACTAAGTATTGTACATAAATATGTACTGATGTGCATAATCTACTGATAACATGATACTGACTTCAGTTGATATTGACCTACGAATCAAACTAGACTAGAGTGTTAGACATTATGTCCCATAGCGTCACTGTTTGTAAATGATATTGTATATTGTACAAAATTAACTATGTGATAATGAAATTGCCTTTTGCCGTTTTGTAATATTATTTACTTTGACTTATAAATGGCGAAAGTCCATATGATTAGTACCTGGACTGAGAATGATATGAGACAGTATCAGTCCCCAAAGGTTTAATCATTAAATATCCCTAGTCGTAGTATTATCGAGACTGGACATCGATAATGCGGAATAGACTAGTATTGCGCTTGTGCACGTTGTGAGGGCACAACGGCATAGTTCTCATATATTTAAGTATTGGATACTTATGCAAGTGCAATAGGAGGTTGTGTTTTACCGATGGTACGGAAAACAGCTTCGCTCTGGATAGACCCCGCGGAATCCCATTGGTAGTATGTCTACGTGTCTATGGGAGGGCGCATCAGGGTAGGTGTATATGGTCTTAACCTGAGACTTACATCGCTAGTACTTGCGACAATCGGTAAACTTTAGTTTTGGTGGTTGGGGACCTTAACCGGTTCTGTGTACACCTCTTCTGGGTTTATCGAGAATCGTAGTGTACTGGATGTGATGTCAAGATGGAAGTATCGCTTCAGACATATGGAGGTGATGATCACGCAGGACACAGAACTAGTACTCTATAAGGTTGCAACCGTCGGGACAATATGACAAGGTCAGGATTGTCCGATTTAAAGAGACTAGTTGCTTGATGTCCGATATATGTTTCGTACGGGCAGACACATCTCCAGCCCCAGGCCTAGCATGTGATCATCCGATACTGGATCGATGTACGGAATACTACGGTATACTACGCCTGATACAGATCTTATATTCCTATAAGAATATTTCTGGAGAATTGGGTAGGCATGGCGCTTTGCTAGAAGCCAACCTTGTCTTGTAAATCGGTAAAGACGTAGTACGAGGTACGTACGTGTTCGGATTATCCGACGACCGTATTTACTGCCAAAATATCCGGAGATCTCTTGGGTCGCTTCCTGAAGATTCACCTATGATATTTGATTCGGACTTAATTAATCTTGGATTAATTGCGGAGAAACTTTATCTTGGATAAAGTGCCTAATTTAGAGAGAGAACGATTAATTTGGAATTAATCGATAAAATTATTATATTCGATATAATAATCGAAATTCGATTTCGACGCGAAATTAAAATTAGATTTTAATTCGGGCATACGAGTTAATTTAGAATTAATTCGTAAGCGACGTAAATAATAATTTCGCTAGGAGCGATTATTTATTAAATCCGATTTAATTAACGTCGCGACGCTAGCTCGGTATTTCGGAAATATCGAACCCGAACGCGTGAGTGGACGTGGGCCCACTTTCATTGGGAAACGTGTGGGGCCCACATGACACTTGTCATTATATGCATTATTTTATTGATAAGGCATTGCATGTTAATAGTGTACAAAACACTCTAAGGCATTGCATGGTGATAGTGTGCATTACACTCAAAGGCTTTGCATGGAGTTTGAGTGTTTGACACTCTAAGCCATTGCATGGTTTATGTCATAGATTTATTATTAATTTAATAATTATAACATAAATATAAATTGATTTTGGTAAACAAAGATTCAATTTTTATTTAGACTTTCAAAATCTCTCTTCTCTCTCAAATTGCCGAGAACTCCATGACAAGGCAAGGAAGATTTGATCTTCTATTTCTCCCTTTTTGCTAGCACAAGCAAGGGATCAAAAGAGGTGATAGGGAAACATCAAAGAGCTTGGAATACAAAAGCTTGGAGCTTCAAGTCTTCTTCCTCCTCTTGGCCGAATCTTCCACCACTTGGAGCTTCTACCATTTGATCATCTTCTTCATCACAAGGCATTGTAAGTATGATTCCGCCATACTTCATGTTTATATATATATTCTTTATAGTATTTCACATGCTTAATCTTTGTTTGGGACATATTATAGAAACCAACAATGGTATCATTGAGCTAGGTTTAAGCATGAAATACTTTAGGTTAAAATTTGGGTAATATTGATTGAAGCATGTTCTTGTGAAATTTGATGAATGAGTATGCTTATATGTATGTTAAATAACATTATATGAAATCAATTTTATGAAAAATGCATTGGATGATTTTTCCCCAATATTTTCAACCTTGGCCGAATGGGTGTGATAAATTGATTGAAGCATGTTCTTGTGAAATTTGATGAATAAGTATGCTTGCATGTTTAGAATGATATTACATGGAATCAATTTTATGAAAAATGCATTGGATGATTTTTCCCCAATATCTTCACCTTGGCCGAATGGCATGATGAAATTGATATAAGCATGTTCTTATGAAATTTGATTAATAAGTATGCTTGCATGTGTATAACATGATGTTATATGGAATCAATTTCATGAAAATGCATTGGATGATTTTTCCCCAAAATCCATGCTTGGCCGAATGTGTTGCTACTTGGAGTGGATTGGATTTTTGTGTTTAAGATCATTGGATGACTTAGAAACGTGTACGGAACGTTGATTAGTAATTCAATCGGATTGAAAAACAAATCGACACAAAAAACTCACCTTGGCCGAATGTACATAGACATGTAAAGGAGTTGATTTTTGTTAAAATTAATGTTGGACATTTATTTTGAACAATACTGATTAATAATTAAATGGGTATTTTTTGAAATATTTGGTTTAATATTTAATCTTGGTATTACACTTTAATTAATTGGACTTTAATGTTTGGAATATTAAAATTTAATTAATGGGCTTTAATTGGTGAATTGGGCTTTTAATATTGTATTTGGGCATAATGGGCTTGGTTGGACCAAGTAGATTTGGGCCAAATGGATTGGATCCAATTTGGGCCTAAATCACTCCATTAAGTCCAAATATAATATAATGGGCTTTAATAATTTAATTGGGCCTTATGGGCTTGAAATTGGTTTTATGGCACTTAAGGGTGATTCCTTATTTGGGCTTGGTAATTGGGTATGACCCACATTGACCAAAGCCCAAGCCTTAATAAATCAATTGAAAGCCCATTTGACTTGAATTAAATTAACATTGGATGTTAGTTGGGCTTTGAGACCCAATAGAATTGGATTTAGAATCTAAGTCTTTAAAGCACATTAAAGTGTAAACATTTAATTTGGAATTAAATAATTGAATTAGTATTGAATACGAATTAAATCAGATTTAATAAGTAGTTCGATATAATTCGCGAATTCGTACCTTGTGTACTTATTCTCAATCGAGTTGGACTCGCGCAAAATCAAACCGTTGTTTGAACATTGGATGATCACTTTAACAAAGACTAATTAATTGGATTAGATTGGTTGTAAAGCATGTCTTGTTTGAATATATATGTATGTGATGAATGAATAGTGTATATCGGATGGATATTAGAAGGGAAAGGGTAATTTTAGAAATTATTGTAATTTGGAATTTATAAATTGGACCTGCGTGTCCAGCCTTATCTCTTTATCTCTTTGTATTCTCTTCTCACCTAATTCCCCTCAATGTAAATGAGGTTTCTCTTATTGTATTATGTAATTGGGTAGAAGTAGAATAGTGCTAACGGGGAGAGGAAAGGGAGTGATTTGTTCTAGGAACAAGTTGTTTATATATCCATCCGCATATCACTATTACTTTACTTTACGCGCTTTATGATGTTTTAGAAGCATGCTTAAGGGTGTATGATGATGAGACCTAACAAAGATAAATTAATTGGTTGCCAATTACGCAAAAATCCCTCAATTTAATTAAGCGATTTTCCTTCCGTTGAATGATTCTTCTCAAGATCCGAAATTGGCATTGGTTTGTGGCCAAAGTCAAGACCTTTGTCAATGAGGATGTGTTTGAATCATGAGAGTTTGTTCACATCGGTGTCCTGTCCAAGTTGTGATTTGTTTGGCCAAAGTCAAGATCACTTTTGTCCATCGACATTGATTACGAAATTTTCCTTGTCAATGGGTCCCGCTTAACTGGAATCATTAGGTTTGTTGTTGCCAAAGCCAAGGCTTAGTTGATTCAGAGGAAATGGTTAGGAAAGTATTAGATACATGACATATGTATTAGATATATGTTTTTCGGACTTGGATGTCCACCTACCGGATCTAGGAATTGGATGGGATCCAATTGATCTTCGAGATCTACCTAGTTAAATATCATACAATTTTTGGCCAAAGTCAAGGTTGTGTGTTATTTAACGGGATCCTAGCCCACTAGGAAATTAGATTTCCCGAGTTGTCTACAGAGGGTTAGAAACTTGAAGAAATAGTGGGAGGCTATTATTGAATTTGCAATTTCATTCAGATATTTAGCCTTACGCGTCTTTCAAAATTATTTCGTCAATATTTTAAATAATTAGTTGGACTAATATATTGTTATTTTTATATGTAACAGTTTGACTGTACCCATAACATCGTTGACTTTATAGTTGGACTATAGTTGTCAAGATGACTGGCAAAGGTAATATCCGCGACATAATCATGGGCGATAATGTCTTCAAAGGGACAAACTTTGCCGACTGGGAAATGAACCTCAAGATAGTGCTTGGGGCTGAGAGGATACTGTATACTATTCAGAGACCTCTCCCGCCTAAACCCACTGAGCCACTGGAGCTAGAGTTATGGAAAACTCATAGTGATGATTGTGACCAAGCTCAGTCAGTTATGCTAGCTGCAATGACTCAGCATTTCAGACGCCAGAATAGGGACTTGGATCCCTATAACATGATGGCAAGATTGCGTGATCTTCACCGCACTAATAAGCGGATGAAGAGGTACGAGCTAGTAAGGAAACTCTTCCTCCCGGATGACAGACGGCGCATCAGTTGAAGCCCACGGGGCTCAAATGATTGCCGATATTGATGAGTTGGCCAATATGGGAATAGTCTTGGAGGCTGATCTGACTATAGATATGATCTTGCAGTCACTTCCTGATACTTGGAAACAAATCATAGTCAACTACAAGTTGATGGATACTGACGACACTCTTGGAGAGTTGTTGTCTGTGCTGAAGGAGTCCGAAAGGGAACTCCTAAAGGGGAGCAAGCGCGAGGCGCATTTTGCATTGACCTCTCATGCGCCAAAGGGTGGCCCCAAGGCAATTGGAGGTGCAAGGAAGAAGAAGTTCAAGAAGAAGGGTAAAGGCAAGTTGACAGTGGCTTCTAGGAAGCCAAGGACAAATCTCGCGACATCTGCCTCAACTGCGGCAAGAGGGGTCACTGGAAACGTGACTGCCGAATGAGCATTGTGCAGAGGGAGGATATCAAGGCTGGCAAGGCCATTGCCTCTGGTATGTTTGTTATTGAGATAAATATGAATACTTCTAGTTTTAAAATTGGATTTTTGATTCTGGTTGTGGTGCTCATATTTGTACTGATGTGCAGGATCTGCATGATAGCAGGGTGCTGGCATCAGGGGAGATGGATCTACGGTCGGAAACGGAACACCAGTTGCTGTTTTGGCCGTAGGGACTTTTGTTTTAGTACTGCCCTCAGGGCATGAACTTAAACTTTTGAACTGTTATTTTGTGCCTAGTTTAACTAGGAACATTATATCTGTATCTTTGTTACCCAGCAGGGTTACACTTTTGTATTCAGGAACACAGGGTGTTATTTATATAAAATGATACAGAAATTTGCACAGCTGTTGCAAATAACGGTCTTTATATTTGAATATAAATGAATCTCCTAAAATGACAAACAAAAGGCTCAAAGGAGTAATCTAAAAGATGAAGCTTATATGTGGCATTGTCGTCTAGGACACATCAACAAGACTCGCATATCCACACTTTCAAAGAGGGGTACTTGGACGAATTTGATCCCAATTCATATGACGTCTGCGAATCTTGTCTTTTAGGCAAAATGCCTAAATCACCTTTTAGCGGTAAAGGTGAACGTGCCACAGAACTGTTAGCTCTCGTTCATACTGACGTATGCGGGCCCATGTCTAGCCAGGCTAGAGGTGGATTTCACTACTTCGTAACCTTTACAGATGATGCATCTCGTTACGGTTATGTGTATCTTATGAGACACAAGTCGGAAACTTTTGAGAAATTCAAAGAGTTTCGACACGAAGTGGAGAAACAAACAGGGATGAGTATCAAGACATTACGGTCAGACCGTGGTGGCGAATACTTAAGTTTCAAGATTACTTGAAAGAATATGGTATTCTTTCACAGTGGACTCCTCCTGGAACACCACAATTAAACGGTGTGTCCGAACGGAGAAACCGCACCTTGTTGGACATGGTAGGTCAATGATGAGTCGCACTGAGCTACCAATATCCTTCTGGGGATACGCATTAAACAGTGCTATACTTATTTTGAATAAGGTACCGTCGAAGTCTGTTGAACAGACCCCATATGAGATATGGACAGGAAGGAAACCAGGTTTCTCTTTCCTAAAGATTTGGGATGCTGGGCATATGTAAACGTTTGGAAGGCACCAAACTTGAACCCAAATCTGATAAATGCCTTTCGTTGGATATCCTAGGGAAACCAAAGGATATTACTTATTACCCACAAGAGAACAAAGTATTTGTTGCTCTACATGCGGTTTCCTTGAGAAGGAATTCCTAAATGCCAGTGGTAAGTGGGAGGAAAGTAGAACTCGATGAAGATCGTAGTGATACTGTTCCTGGCAATGAATCAACGACGGAACAAGAACAGACCATCCGGGATGAGTCTGTACCACAAACTTCACATACACAAGGACCGCGTAGGTCGGAGAGAGTCAGAACAGTACCTGAGAGGTATGGGTTCCTGATCTCACCTCATATAGATATTAATCTTATTGAGGATAATGAGCCGGCTACGTATGAGGAAGCGATACAAAATATCGATTCCGCTTTATGGCAAGAAGCCATGAAGTCCGAGATGGATTCCATGTACGCCAACCAAGTTTGGACACTGGTTGATGCACCAGAAGGCGTAAAGCCTATTGGATGCAGATGGATCTTCAAGAAGAAGACCGACATGGATGGCAACGTACAAACGTACAAGGCTAGGCTTGTAGCGAAGGGGTATCGTCAACAATATGGTATTGATTATGACGAAACCTTCTCACCCGTTGCCATGATTAAATCCATTCGGATAATGCTTGCAATAGCTGCATATTTCGACTTCGAGATATGGCAATGGACGTTAAAAACCGCTTTCCTTAACGGAAACCTTTTGGAGGATGTTTATATGCAACAGCCTGACGGTTTTATCGTACCTAGACTTGCAAACAAGGTTTGCAAGTTAAATCGATCCATTTATGGATTGAAGCAAGCATCACGGTCATGGAATCAGCGTTTTGATGAGATCATAAAGGAATATGATTTCGTGCAAAACGCAGATGACCCTTGTGTATACAAGAAGGTTAGTGGGAGAGCACTTACTTTTATTGTCCTTTATGTCGACGACGTATTGCTTATAGGCAATGACATTCCCATGCTAACGTCGGTGAAAGCTTGGCTTTCATTAAAATTCTCCATTGAAAGATCTGGGAGAAGCAGCCTTTATTCTTGGAATAAAGATCTACAGGGATAGATCTAGAAAGCTGCTTGGACTCTCCCAGAGTACATACATTGATAAAGTGTTGAAGAGATTCAACATGGAACAATCCAAGAGGGGATTGGTTCCAATGGTACGTGGTACCTCTCTGTCTAAGGACATGTGTCCTAAGACTCAGGAAGAGAGAGACCACATGAGTCGGATACCGTTCGCCTCGGCAGTCGGATCGATCATGTATGCCATGATATGTACACGACCTGATGTCTCATATGCTTTGAGCATGTGCAGTCGCTATCAGGCCGATCCAGGTGAAGGTCACTGGATAGCAGTTAAGAATAGAATATCCTAAGTATCTTAAACGAACTAAGGATGCTTTCTTAATTTATGGAGGTGGAGAACTTGCGGTATCTGGGTATACCGATGCAAGTTTCCAAACCGACAAGGATGACTACAAGTCGCAATCCGGGTACATTTTTTGCTTGAATAACGGAGCAGTGAGCTGGAAATCTTCCAAGCAAGATACTGTTGCCGATTCAACAACAGAAGCGGAGTACATCGCTGCATCTGAAGCAGCAAAGGAGGCAGTTTGGATCCGAAAGTTCCTAATCGGATTAGGAGTAGTTCCGTTAGCAGCTGAGCCCGTTCCATTGTATTGTGACAATAACGGGCTTATAGCACAGGCTAAAGAACCAAGGTCTCATCAACGGTCCAAGCATGTTCTTCGACGTTATCATCTGATTCGGGAGATTATACATCGTGGCGATGTAAAAGTCGAGAAGGTCACATCAGATGACAACATTGCAGATCCGCTGACGAAAGCTGTTCTACAGCAAGTTTTTGAACGACACATACATAGTTCGGGTATTAGATGCTTGAGTGACTGGCTATAGGCAAGTGGGAGATTGTTAGACATTATGTCCCATAGCGTCACTGTTTGTAAATGATATTGTATTATTGTACAAAATTAACTATGTGATAATGAAATTGCCTTTTGCCGTTTTGTAATATTATTTACTTTGACTTATAAATGGCGAAAGTCCATATGATTAGTACCTGGACTGAGAATGATATGAGACAGTATCAGTCCCCAAAGGTTTAATCATTAAATATCCCTAGTCGTAGTATTATCGAGACTGGACATCGATAATGCGGAATAGACTAGTATTGCGCTTGTGCACGTTGTGAGGCACAACGGCATAGTTCTCATATATTTAAGTATTGGATACTTATGCAAGTGCAATAGGAGGTTGTGTTTTACCGATGGTACGGAAAACAGCTTCGCTCTGGATAGACCCCGCGGAATCCCATTGGTAGTATGTCTACGTGTCTATGGGAGGCCGCATCAGGGTAGGTGTATATGGTCTTAACCTGAGACTTACATCGCTAGTACTTGCGACAATCGGTAAACTTTAGTTTTGGTGGTTGGGGACCTTAACCGGTTCTGTGTACACCTCTTCTGGGTTTATCGAGAATCGTAGTGTACTGGATGTGATGTCAAGATGGAAGTATCGCTTCAGACATATGGAGGTGATGATCACGCAGGACACAGAACTAGTACTCTATAAAAGGTTGCAACCGTCGGGACAATATGACAAGGTCAGGATTGTCCGATTTAAAAGACTAGTTGCTGATGTCCGATATATGTTTCGTACGGGGCAGACACATCTCCAGCCCCAGGCCTAGCATGTGATCATCCGATACTGGATCGATGTACGGAATACTACGGTATACTACGCCTGATACAGATCTTATATTCCTATAAGAATATTTCTGAGAATTGGGTAGGCATGGCGCTTTGCTAGAAGCCAACCTTGTCTTGTAAATCGGTAAAGACGTAGTACGAGGTACGTACGTGTTCGGATTATCCGACACCGTATTTACTGCCAAAATATCCGGAGATCTCTTGGGTCGCTTCCTGAAGATTCACCTATGATATTTGATTCGGACTTAATTAATCTGGATTAATTGCGGAGAAAACTTTATCTTGGATAAAGTGCCTAATTTAGAGAGAGAACGATTAATTTGGAATTAATCGATAAAATTATTATATTCGATATAATAATCGAAATTCGATTTCGACGCGAAATTAAAATTAGATTTTAATTCGGGCATACGAGTTAATTTAGAATTATTCGTAAGCGACGTAAATAATAATTTCGCTAGGAGCGATTATTTATTTAAATCCGATTTAATTAACGTCGCGACGCTAGCTCGGTTTTCGGAAATATCGAACCCGAACGCGTGAGTGGACGTGGGCCCACTTTCATTGGGAAACGTGTGGGGCCCACATGACACTTGTCATTATATGCATTTTTTATTGATAAGGCATTGCATGTTAATAGTGTACAAAACACTCTAAGGCATTGCATGGTGATAGTGTGTATTACACTCAAAGGCTTTGCATGGAGTTTGAGTGTTTGACACTCTAAGCCATTGCATGGTTTATGTCATAGATTTATATTAATTTAATAAATTATAACATAAATATAAATTGATTTTTGGTAAAACAAAGATCAATTTTTATTTTAAGACTTTACACAAAATCTCTCTTCTCTCTCAAATTGCCGAGAACTCCATTGACAAGGGCAAGGAAGATTTGATCTTCTATTTCTCCATTTTTGCTAGCACAAGCAAGGGATCAAAAGAGGTGATAGGGAAACCATCAAAGAGCTTGGAATACAAAAGCTTGGAGCTTCAAGTCTTCTTCCTCCTTGGCCGAATCTTCCACACACTTGGAGCTTCTACCATTTGATCATCTTCTTCATCACAAGGCATTGTAAGTATGATTCCGCCATACTTCATTTTATATATATATTCTTTATAGTATTTCACATGCTTAATCTTTGTTGGGACATATTATAGAAACCACATAGAGTCTCTGTTTTAACAGTAGAAACCTTAGTTAGGAACTACCCTTTGGGTGTGTACCGAATTAGGACTAACATATAAATGTAAGTAGTCTGACAAAACATTATCTCCTAATCAAAGTATAACCCGTTGCAGATATACCTTTATATTCTATAACACTAAAATGTTTCATTTTATAAAGATGATATTGAGATAAGCACCTTAGATGTGAGTAACATATTTATATTTTGAATATAAATAAAATCTCAAACGTATGAACATGACAAAAAGTAGCTCAAACTAAATTAATCAGTTGAGACTTATAAGTGGCATTGTTGTCTAGACATATAAACAAGACTCGTATATCCCAACTGTTGAAGATGGGTACTAGGACAGATTGATTCTATTTAAATGAATTCTACGAATCTAGTAGTTATTATGCAAAGTGCCTAAAAACACCTTTACTTGGTAAAAGTGCAAGTGCCACCGATATGTTAGCCCTCGTTCATAGTGACGTAAGTGGGCCCATATCTAGCAGGCAAAGTGGAAATGAATACTTCGTAACCTTTACGGATGTTAGCATCACGTTATGGTTATGTGTTTGTTTTGAAAATATAAATCGGAGGCAACTTTGATAAATCAAAGAGTTTCGACACGAAGTATAAAAAAAGATCGTCAGAGTATTAAAACATCACGATTGGACCTGTGATGGAAAATAACTTAAGCAATAAGTTTCTCAATTACTTGAACATATAGTATTCTTTCAATGAGGACTCCCCCGGAACACCCTCAATTTGACGGTGTGTCCGAACTGGAGAATCAAATTTTGTTGGCATGATAGGTTAATCATGAGTCGCTCTGAGCTATAATTTTCCTTCAGGGATAGCATTAAACAGTGCAAACTTATTTTGAATAAGGTTCCATGAAAATCGGTTTGACAGACTTCATATTAGATATGAACGGGAAAGAAATCAGTTTTCTCATTCCTGAGATTTGGAATGCTAGGCATATGTTTGGATGATACCAAAATAGAACCCAAATCGGATAAGTGCCTAATTGTAGGTTATCGTAGGGTAACCAAAGTATAGTACTTATACAACTCACAAGAGAACAATGTAATTGTTGCTCGCCATGCGATTTTCCTCAGAGGAATACCAATATGCAGTGGTAACTGTGAGGAAAGTAAAACTCGATGAAAATCAGAGTAATACTGTTCCAGGCACCGATTCCTTAATGGAACACAAACAGTTCATCAGGGATGAAATTGTACCATAATATTCGAATACACAGGAACCACGTATGTCGTAGAGAGTCAGAAAACAACCTGGGAGGTATGGGTTTCTGATCTCACCTCATAAAGATGTCAATCTTATTGAGGAACACGAACTGACTACGTATGAGGAAGTGATACAAGGTATCGACTCCTAATTATGGCAAAGTGCCATGATGTCCAAAATGGATTCCATGTATACCAACCAAAATTGGATATTGGTTGATGTACCAGAAGGTATTGTGCCTATTGGTACTATATAAGTCTTCAAGGAAGACATACATGGATGGCAACATACCAACGTACTAAGCTAGGCTTGTAGCGAAAAGGTATCGTTATCAACATTGTGTCGATTACGACGAAACCTTTTAACTGTTGGTATGATTAAATCCATTTGGATAATGCTTGTTATATGCTGCATGTTTCATTTATGAAATATGGAAGCTGAACGTCAAAATCGCTTTCCCTAAACGGAAACCTTTTGGAGGATGTTTACAACATCCTGACGATTTTGTCATACCAAAACAAGCAAACAAGGTTTGCAGGTTATTCGATCCATTTATGGGTTGCAGCAAGCATTGCGTTCTTGGAACTATTGTTTTGATGTAATCATAATGATATATGATTTAATTCAAAACGAAAATGATTCTTGTGTATATAAGGACGTTAGTGGGAGAGCACTGACAATGACTGTTATTCGATCCATTTATGGGTTGAAGCAAGCATTGCGTTCTTGGAACTATTGTTTTGATGTAATCATAATGATATATGATTTAATTCAAAACGAAAATGATTCTTGTGTATATAAGGACGTTAGTGGGAGAGCACTGACAATGACTGTTATAAATAATCATGATGGTGGTAGATGGAGGCATTTAATGCCATTTTTCCCTCCTTTTTACTTTTTGTTTTTTAGAAAAACAAATACCAAAACTGTGATGGATTTTTGGTATTTGTTTTATTAGGTTTTAGAAACCAAATACAACCAACACAACTCTCCTCCTCTCTCCCTCAAACATTCGGCCTTGGGCCATTTTTTCCTCTCAATTTCTCTCAAAGCCTAGAGATGCAAGAAGCTTTAGGAAGGATTTGTGGCAAATTTTTCCAAGGTGCTAGCACACTAAAGTGGTCATACAAAGGTGATAGGGAAACCCATCTATGAGCATGAAATACTTCATCAAAGCTTGGAGCTTGAAGACAACACAAGGAGCACAAGAGGGACCTTGGCCGAGAGCTTCATGGAGTAAGGAAAACGTTTTGTGTTCTTCGCATCGCAAAAGCCGATCAAAGTGAGTATTCCGCAACTTTACTTTGAAGTATTCACATGTTTTCAAAGCTTAATTTAATATTGGGACTATAGTAGAAACCCAACACCAAGGCCCAACACGCACACATATCAGAAAATGAATTAAATGATCCCCTGTTGATAGAGGGTCGGGTCATCCCACTGCAGTTGGGCAAACCCCTATACAAGCATCACAGAGGGTCAAAAACATAAAATCATCAAACACCGTGACATAAACATATCATATCGTATAATTGTTAGACATGTATGACCCATAGCGTCACTGTTTTGTAAATGATATTGTATTATTGTACAAAATTAACTATGTAGTAATGAAATTGCCTTTTACCGTTTTGTAATTTACTTACTTTGATATATAATGGTAAAAGTCCCTATGATTAGTTCCGGATTGAGATGATATGAGACAGTATCAATCCATAAAGGTTTAATCATTAAATATCCCTAGTCGTAGTATTATCGAGATTGGACATCGATAATGCGGAATAGACTAGTACTGCACTTGTGCGTGTTGTCAGGGCACAACGGCACAGTTCTCGTATATTTAAGTATATGATACTTATGCAAGTGCGGTAGGAGGTTGTGTTTTACCGATGGTACGGAAAACAGCTTCGCTCTGGATAGACCCCGCGGAATCCCATTGGTAGTATGTCTGCGTGTCTATGGGAGTCCGCTTCAGGGTAGGTGCATATGGTCTTAACCTGAGACTTGCATCGCTAGTACTTGCGACAATCGGTAGACTTTAGTTTTTGGTCGTCCAGGGCTTTAACAGGTTCTGTGTACACCTCTTCTAGGTTTATCGAGGATCGTAGTGTATTGGGTGTGATGTCAAGACGGAAGTATCACTTCAGACATATGGAGATGATGATCGCGCAGGATACAGAACTAGTACTCTATAATGGTTGCAACCATCGGGATAATATGACAAGGTCAGGATTATCCGATTCAAAGAGACTAGTTGCTTGATGTCCGATATATGTTTTGTACGGGGCAGACACATCTCCAGCCCCAGGCCTTACATGTGATCATCCGATACTGGATCAATATACACTATACTACGGTATACTACGCTTGTTATAGATCTTATATTCCAGTAAGAATATTTCTAGAGAATTGGGTAGGCACGGCGTTTTGCTAGAGGCTAACCTTGTCTTGTAAATCGGTAAAAACGTAGTACTTGGTACGTACATGTTCGGATAGTTCGACAACCGGATTTACTGCCAACATATCTAGAGGTCTCTTGGGTCGCTTCCCGAAGATTCACCGATGATGTATGATTCGAACTCAATTAATCTTGGATTAATTGCGGAGAGACTTTATCTTGGATAAAGTACTATTCAAATAGAGAGAAAGATTAATTTAGAATTAATCGTTAAAATAATATATTTGATATATTAAACGAAATTCGATTTCGACGCGGAATTAAAATTAGATTTTAATTCGGGCAAACGAGTTAATTTAGAATTAATTCGTTAGCGACGTGAATAGTAATTTTGCTAGGCATAATTATTTAATTAAATTCGATTTAAATAACGTCGCGACGAAAGTTCGTTAATTCGGAATTATCGAACTCGAGCCCGGGAGTGTTTGCGGGCCCACTTGCATTCGGAATCGAGTGGGGCCCACATGTCACATCATCCATCACATCACTAGTCAAAGCTTTTGCTTTTAGGTGATGGGTTTAGGTGAGAGGTTGGAAGAGTGTTGGACACTCCAAGTCAAACCAAATGGTAGAGATTTGACTTTTGCTTTCCAAAATATTTGGTATTTGTTTGAAAATAATTATGACATAAAAATAAATTGATTTTGGAAATCAAATCTCTCACTCTCTCCTATTCTCTCATGACCGAAACTGTGAGCTCTCACAGCTCTCTCCACTGTTCTGTTTTTGTTGCAAAAACTTGAAGAATTTGTGTTTGTTTGGAACATAAAATCACACACAAGGCTAGCACCATCAAGGGATCATACAAAGGTGTTATGGGAAACTAATCTTAGAGCTTGGAAGGATCAAAAATTGCTTGGAGCTTCTCTTTTCTGTTTGGCCGAAACCCTCACTGCACAAAGGAGAAAATTTTTGTTTCATCAACGCATCCGCATTCCGATCTTTGTGAGTATGATTCCGCCATACTTCAATATTGTTCATTCATTTATATGTTTTGTTTGCTCTTTTGATCTTGGGGAATGGATTAGAATTTCCAACAATAATATCATAAACAATGCCGAAATGCATCAAAATCATAATTTAGTTCTTTTGAAATCATTTTCCTCCAAAACATAAATATATGTAAATCGAAAATAAATCTTTAATGCAAACTTTTGAAAATACATATCGATCGTCCACTGCTCAGTCACCCGCATAGACCGGACAGTGTACGGACCATGTCGACAGGGTAGTAGGCCAACCATTTTCTGATGGTCTAGACCCCATAACAAGCGACACGGGGGCCAATCCGGAACGAAACATATACAAGCATCACAGAGGTCAAAACATAAAATCATCAAGCACCATGGCAGAAACAGATTTTCGAGCATCTCAACGGAAATAAGTTTTACAATTTTAAAAAAAAAACATCAAAAATCATTTTCGAGCTCGAGACAAAAACATAATATCAAGCACCCCGACAGAAACATATCGATAAATCTCAAAAAATGAAAACGTGAATCAAGCGTCGAGGTAGAAATATTTTCTTTATCTTTATAATTATAATTAGAACATCTGAAAACTTTCTTTCTTTCTTTCTTTCTTTTACTTTTCTTTTCAAAAAACTTTTATACCCAAAATCAGATACCAAGTTTTCAAAACATGAGTCAAAACATCTGTTCACAGTTTAGACTATCAACATCAAAGAATTACCCGTACCTCAAAACACTTGGAATTCACATTACTTACTTATACAAATACCTATATAAACCACATATTTTAACTTAATATACCTATACACACACATATATATCCATAGCATACAAACATCTACTGAAAATCTGAATCATCCATATCAATCAAGGTCATAAAACATCATACCATATACCATAAATTAATTAGCAAACATAAGACCTGTATAATCTATACGTAGTAGAAAACTTACACAGACGATCGAATACCCCATAACTGCAGTCACCGACACCTAAACCTTTTCTCTGATACCAAAACTATAATGCACTGCCAGAGGCGGGATGCTACCGGCATGAGATAGGATTAACCAATCTCCATAAGCCTTTAAATTTATGAAAATCCGGTAAGATGTATCCTAAAATCGGACAACCTGGATCTCAGTCCAGCATCAAAATGAACCTGAAATAAACATCATATATTATAACGGACCTCAGTTCCACACTAACACATCAAAATCATCACCTAAGGGTTTCGTGCTCATATCATCTATCAAGGGCTCTGCCCACCACATCAAAATAAATCAAAACATTTACTCAATATTACAAACAACGTGCTCAACATGACAAATAAAATATTAATCCAAAATCTTAAACTTTCTAAAGCTTATCATAGGACACATGCGAGGGTGACTACCGCTTCGGTGATCCTCATCTCGAACATGACTTCCAAAGTTGAAATGGTTGACCCAACTGGTTTGGTGTGAGTTATAAAAACTCAGTAAGTAACCATGCTGGTGTTAGAGTTTTACGGTCCCCAGGATCGAATAATCAAGCAAGAAACACATGTGAATACAATCAATGAAGTTGCGGAATACTTACATCGATCGGTAGAGGCGATGCGGTGAAGAACAAAACTCATTTCCTGCCTTCCTTGAAGTCATGGCAGTGACAGGTCCTTGCTCCTCCATTTTTGGCTTTGGCATGATCCATGAAGCTCCAAGCTTCTCAAATGGTATTCCAAGCCCACGGGTGGGTTTCCATATCACCAACGGACGACTCCGAATGTGTGCTAGCACATTGATTTTGCAACAAAATCAACACTTTCCTTCTCTTATAGCTCTCGGCAGTGTGCAGAACAGAAGAGAAGAAAATGGAGCCCTTTAGGCGAGTGAGAGAGAGAAGAAAGAAAAGAGAAATGTGTGTTAGGTTGTTGTAAAAAATTGGTAATTGATTTTATTAAAATCATATACACAATTTTTCTTTCAAAATTCAAACTAATTAAAGCTTACAACCACAAACATCAACTCCCATCAATCAATGAATAGTGACTGGTGTCAATCACTCAAAGTGAAAGACATCTATCACTTGATTGATGAATGATGTGACGCTAGAGGCGACTAGCGATTTGACGCTTGATGTGACTTGCGTGCCGCACTCGAATTCAAAATGTGAATGCGCTCGCAAACAATCCCGGGCTCGGGTTCGTTAATTCCAAATTAACGAATTTTCCGTTGCGTCATAATTAAATCTAATTTAATTAAATAATCATGCCTAGCATAATTACTATTCACGTCGCTAACAAATTAATTCTAAATTAACTCGTTCACCCGAATTAAAATATAATTTCAATTCCGCATCGAAATCCAATTTCGTATAATATATCGAATATATTATTTTATCGATTAATTCCAAATTAATCGTTATCTCTCTTTAAATGATATTTTATCCTAGATAAAATATCTCAGTAATTAATCCCAGATTAATTTTCTCTCTCATCTAATTAATCTCAGATTAATTAAGTATGAGTCATACGTCATCGGCGAATCTTCGGGAAGCGACCCATGAGATCCCCGGATATATTGGCAGTAAATTCGGTCGTCGGACTATCCGAACACATAAGTACCTAGTACTACATTTGTACCGATTTACAAGACAAGGTTGGCTTCTAGCAAAGCACCATGCCTACCAAATTCTCCAGAAATATCCTTACAGGAATATAATGATCTATATCAGGTGTAGTATACGTAGTATTGCGTATCTCGATCCAGTATCGGATGTCACGTGCTAGGCCTGAGGCTGGAATTGTGTCTGCCACGTACGAAGCACATATTGGATCTCTGGTAACTAGTCTCTATAATCGGATAACATGACCTAGTCATTTTATCTCGATAGTTGCAGCATATAAGAGAACCAGTCCCGTATCCTACGTGACCATCATCTCCTATGACTGGAGTGATACTTCCGTCTTGACATCACACCCAACACACTACGATTCTCAATATACCCAACAGAGGCGTACACATAACCTGTTAAAGCCCTGGACGACCTAAAACCAAAGCATATTGATTGTCGCAAGTATTAGCGGTGCAAGTCTTAGGTTAAGACCAAATACACCTACCCTGATTTCGGACTTCCATAAACACATAGTAATACTACTAATGGAATTATGAGGGGTCTATCCAGAGTGAAGCTGTTTCCCATACCATCGGTAAAACACAACCTCCTACTACACTTGCATGAGTATCTTATACCCAAATATATGAGAACTATGCCGTTATGCCCTCACAACGTGCACAATTGTAATACTAGTCTTTTATGCATTATCGATGTCCGATCTCGATAATACTTTGACTAGGGATATTTAATGATTAAACCTTCATGGATTGATACTATCTCATATCATCTCAATCCAGGAACTAATCATAAGGACCTCCTATCATTTATATATCTTGGTGATCTAATCACAATGATAAGAGAGAAATTTCCTTTGTCACATAGTTAATTTGTACAACAACACCATGATATGTACAAATAGTGATGCTATGGGTCATAATTGTCCAAAAATCTCCCACTTGGCCTATAGCCAGTCACTCGAGTGGCCTACACCTGAACTATGTACGGTTCGCTCAAATTACTGAGAAAAAACTTTCGTCAGCGGATTTGCATCATTGTCATCTGATGCGATTTATTCGATCATCACATCGCCACGATGTTTGATCCGAACGAATCAAATGAATATCGAAGTATATATTTGGATCGTTGATGAGACCATTAATTCTTTAGCCTGCGATGTAGCCTAGCTCAGCTACTAACAGAACTATATCTAATCTAATTAGATTTATTATCGACTCAAATGGCTTCTATTGCCGCGTCAGCTGCAGCAATAATCCACTTTGTTGTTTATACGGCAACAATATCTTGCTTGGAAGATTTCCAGATCACTGTTCCATTATTCAAACTTTGTAGTACCGTTGTAACGACTTATTGTCGTTTTTATCGGTTAGGAAATTTGCATCGGTGAACCCAGTCACTTCAAGTTCTCCTTCTCCATAGTATAAGACATCATCCTTAGTTCCTCTAAGATACTAAAGGATGTTCTTAGTGTCAATCCAATGACTATCACTTGGATTGGCCTGATTGTGAATCCATATGCTCAAACCATATGAGACACCAGGTCGCGTACATTTATTTCAATGTATGAGTTCTCAGAGAGTACAAACAACTTTAAATCTATCCCAGTAGATCTTTATTCCTTGAATAAAGGTTGTTTCTCCCAAGAATTTTACAGAGAATTTTTATGAAAGCCAAGCTTTCACCTATTATATTTTATGGGAATATCATTTCCAAGAAATGACATCTCATCATTATTTAGGACATTCATTGTCAGTGCCCTCCCACTAACCTTCTTATATACAAAAGAATCATTTTCCGTTTTGAATTAAATCATACACCATTATGATTACATCAAAACGATAATTCCAAGAACGCAATGATTGTTTCAATCCATTCATGGATCAAATTACCTCGCAAACCTTGTTTGCTAGTTTTGGTACGAAAAAACCATCAGGATGTTGTAAACATCCTCCAAAAGGTTTCTGTTAAGGAAACCAGTTTCGGCATTTAGCAAGCATTATCCAAATGGATTTACCGTGGCAACAGTTAAAAAAGATTTCGTTGAAATCAACACAATGTTGATAACGATACCTTTTCACTACAAGCCTAGCTTAGTACTTTTGTATATTGCCTTCCATGTATGTCTTCCTTGAAGACTTATATTGTACCAATAGGCATAATGCCTTGTGGTACAACAACTAGTATCCAAACATATTTGGTATACATGGAATCCATTTCGGACATCATGGCACTTTGCCATAATAGGGAGTCGATACCTTGTATCACTTCCTTATACGTAGTCAATTGGCATTCCTCAATAAGATTGACATCTTTATGAGGTGAGATCAGAAACCCATACCCCATGTTATTTTCTGACTCTCTCCGACTAACGTGGTTCTTGTGTATTCGAAGATTACTGGTATAGTTTCATCCTTGATGAACTATTTGTGTTCCATTAAGGAATCGGTGCCTGGAACAGTATTACTCCGATTTTCATCGAGTTTTACTTTCCTCCCACTTACCACTGCATATCGGTATTCCTCTTAGGAAAACCCGTATGGTGAGCAACAATTACATTGTTCTCTTGTGAGGTGTATAAGTACTATACTTTGGTATCCCTAGGATAACCACAACTTGGCACTTATCCAATTTGGTTTTAGTTTGGTATCATCCAAACATATGCCTAGCATACCCAAATAATCAGGAATGAGAACCTGGTTTCTTTCCTGTTCATATCTAATATGTCTGTCAAACAGATTTTTTGGAACCTTATTCTAAATAAGTTCTGCACTGTTAATGCATATCCGTTGAAGGAAATGGTAGCTCAGAGCGACTCATGATTAACCTTATCATGTCCAACAAAACTCGGTTTCTCCGTTCGGACACACCGTCAGGATGACGTGTTCCGGGAGGAGTCCTCATTGAAAGAATACTATACTCTTTCAAGTATATGAGAAACTTATTTCTTATTTTTCATCATGGTTTAACCGGGATGGTTTAATACTTTAGCCGATCTGTTTGTCTATTTATGTAAAACTTTAAAAGTTTCCGATTTGTGTTTCAGAAGAAACACATAACCATAACGCTATGCCACATCCGTAAAAGTCACGAAATATTCATATCCACTTCTAGCCTAGCTAGACATGGGCCCACTTGCTTCACTATGAACTAGGGCTAACAGATCGGTAACATTTTCACTTTTACCAAGTAAATAGTGTTATAGGCATTTTGCTTATAAACTAGATTCGTAGACATTATTTGAATGGAATCAAATCTGTCCTAGTATCGACTCTTCAAAAGTGTGGATATACGAGTTTTATTTAATTGTGTCCCAGACAACAATGCCACATTTAAGTTTCTACTGATTAAATCAGTTTGAGCTATTTGTTTGTCATATGTATGAGATTTATTTATATTCAAAATATAAATACTATTATTTCACATCTAATGTGTCTATCTCAATATCATCTTTATAAAATGAAACACTTTAGTGTTCTAGAATATAAAGGTATACCGCAACGGGTTAAACCCTGATATAGAGATAATGTTTCTAGTCAAACTAGTTACATTGTAACAGTTTCCTAATTTAAGTACACACCCGAAGGTAGTTCCTAAACTTAGGTATCTACGGTTAAAACAACGACTTTCATCCCGTTTTCAATTCGCAGATTTATCTCAATTGAAGTCAGTATCCTGCTCATAGCAGATTCTACACATCAATACATATTTATGTACCACACTAAGTATTGAAAATCCAATTTTAATACTAGTAGTGAACATATTTATGAAAAACATATTTGAAGTCAGAGCCTTGCTCGTTCTTCAATTCCTTCATGTCTGCTTTGTCCAAACGGCAGTTACGCTTCCGCGATCCCGTTTGCTACATTTTAGGCAGACATTTTGGGATATGTATTTTATCTTCCCAGAAGATTATAATGATTTTTCCTTTGCCCTTTTCACACTCAGAATCCTTTGGCCAAGCCTTGGCCTTCCGGAATGTCGAAATAATGCGCCTTGCGCTTTTTGCCTTATTGCAAACTTTTGGCTTTATCTCCTTGAGAATAGCCATTAACTCTCCAAGAGTTTTCTATTACAATTTTTACTTCTAAATTCTAAAGATAGATTTATGAAGATCCTTCAATTTCAATGTCATACTTTAAGGATCTAATCCTTAGTTCTGATTAAGAAATTAAGGAATCTATTCGGCAAGCTTAATGGATTAAGCACTAAAGTCATCATCACATGAATATTCCAAAGATCATGCACTACTTTGCTTAACTCCGGGCTTAGGCCTAATATGTTATTTTATCAAATAAAGTAACTTATTAGTTTCCAGGACCATCCTGAAATTTATTCCCAATTTGAAAATTAAAGTCGTTTAAATACATTTTCCCCAGGATTATGTTTTAAACACTAATCTTTCAATTTTATCTTGATTCTAATAGTCCAACTATTTAATCAACGATTTCGGCACTATTTATTATAATGATTACTATAGTCTAACTATATAATCAACTATAATTTAATTGATTAAATTAAATTATATTGATTACTATAATCCAATTATAAAATCAACTATTAATTGAAATTAGTTTGAATACAGTCCAATGTTTATTTAAAATAACAATTAAATATTAGTCCAACTAATAAATAATTTATTTGACGTAATATTTGAAATGAGCGCGTATGGCAAGTTTATAAACGAATATTGTAAATTTAATACTTGCCTCCCACTATATTTCGGCGAGCCTCTAACCCTCTGTCGAGTACTCGGGAAACCGTGTTTCCTAGTGGGCTAGGATCCCGTTAAATGTCACACAATCTTTACTTTGGCCAACAAATTGTATGATAATTAACTAGGTAGATCTCTAAGATCAATTGGATCTCATCCAATTCCTAGATCCAATAGGGGGACATCCAAGTCCGAAACATATATCCTATATATGCCAATATATCCAATATATTGCCTAACCTTTTTCATCTGAATCAACTAAGCTTTGGCTTTGGCACAACAAACTTAGTGATCTCAGTTAAGCGGAATCCATTGACCATGGAAAGCTTCGTAATCAATGTCGATGGACAAGAAGTGGTCTTGACTTTGGCCAACAAACCCAACTTGGACAAGACACCGATATGGAACAAAGCTCTCGTGATTCAAACACATCCTCGACGGACAAAGGTCTTGACTTTGGCCAATAAACCAATGCCAGTCTTGGATCTTGAGTAAGAATCACTCAATGGAAGGAAAAATGCTTATATTTTGTGAGGGTTTTTCGCGTGCAAATTGTCAACCAATTTATTATCTTTGTTAAGGTCTCATCATCATACACCCTTAAACATGCATTCTAAACACATAATAAGGCGCATAAAATAAAATAATAATGATATGCGGATGGATACTTTACACATTGATCCTAGATCAAATCTCTCCATTTCCTCTCTCCCGTTAGCACAAGTATTTACTTCTACCCGTTACACTACACATCTAAAGAAACCTCATTTACATTGAGGGAAATAGGTGAGAAGAGAAATACAATGAGAAATGAGGTAATAGGCTGGACATGCAGGTCCAATTAATAAATTCTAAATTTATTACAACAATTTCCAAAATTGCCCCACCCTTCTAATATCCATCCGATATACATTATTCATGCATCGTAACCATGTATTCATACAAGCATGTTATCAATCAATCTAATCCAATTAATTAATCTGATATTAGTGACCATCCAATGTTCAAACAACGATTTGATTTTGCGCGAGTAAAACTCGTTTTGCGAATAAGTACTCAAAGTATGAATTCTTGAATTAAATTAAACGACAACATTAAATCCAATTTAATATGTATTTAATACTAATTCTTTATTTAATTCTAAATTAAATACTACACTTTAATAACGAACCTTTACGACTTAAATTCCAAATTTAATCGTTACGGGTCTCAAAGCCCGATTAACGTCCAACGTTAATTTAATTAAAGTCCAATGGGCTTTCAATTAATTTCTTTAAGGCGTGGACTTTTGGTCAACTCGGGTCAAACCCAATAACCAAAGCCCAATCAAGGAATAACCCCATAAGCCTAGAAATCAATTTTGGCCCATTAGACCCAATTAAATTATTAAGGTCCATTAGTCGCATTTGGGCTTTATGGAAGCGGTTTTGGGCCTAATTGGATCCAACCAATTTAGCCTAAACCTAACTTGGTACAACCAAGCCCAATTAGCCCATTAACAACATTACAAACCCAATTTCCAAAATAGGCCCAATTAACTAAATTACAAAAATCCAATTTTACAATTTAATTAATCTAAAGTGTATAACATAATTAATTACATAAATCGACATTTCCAAATCATCAATTTACATAACTAATCATATGCTCTTTAAGATCAAATAGTGTCCAACACAATTTAACAAAAATCAAACCCAATTCATGCTTCAAAGTCTCGGCAAAAGGGGGATTTTATGTCAAAATTTAAATCCAATCCAATTGAATCAAATTCAACATTAAATCAACATTCCCAATTGATTTCCAACTCATCCAATGAATCAAAATCAAAAAATCCAAGACAATTAGGGCATCATGTATTTTCCGCCAAGCCTAACATTTTGGGCAAAATTGTTCCAAACCATTTTTCATGAAATTGATCCAATCAATCTTTAACTAAACCACATTTAAGCATTCTCAATCGTCCAATTTCATAAAATCATGCTCAAATACATTTTACCCAATTTTAAGCCCTAAATCAAGTTTCATGCTTTTAATTCGCTCTGATACCATTGTTAGAGTTCTACGGTCCCCAAGATCGAATAATCAAGCAAGAAACATATGTGAATACAATCAATGAAGTTGCGTAATACTTACATCGATCGGTAGAGGCGATGCGGTGAAGAAAAAAACTTATTTTCTGCCTTCCTTGAAGTCACGGCAGTGACAGTTCCTTGCTCCTCCATTTTCGACTTTGGCATGATCCATGAAGCTCCAAGCCTCTCAAATGGTATTCCAAGCCCACAAGTGGGTTTCCCTATCACCTACGGATGACTCCGAATGTGTGCTAGCACCTTGATTTTGCAACAAAATCAACATTTTCCTTCTCCTATAGCTCTCGGCAGTGTGCAGAACAGAAGAGAAGAAAATGGAGCCCCTTGGGCGAGTGAGAGAGAGAAGAAAGAAAAGAGAAATGTGTGTTAGGTTGTTGTAAAAAATTGGTAATTGATTTTATTAAAATCATATACACAATTTTTCTTTCAAAAGTCAAACTAATTAAAGCTTACAACCACCAACATCAACTCCAATCAATCAATGAATAGTGACTGGTGTCAATCACTCAAAGTGAAAGACATCTATCACTTGATAGACGAATGATGTGACGCTAGAGGCGACTAGCGATTTGACGCTTGATGTGACTTGCGTGCCGCACTCGAATTCGAAATGCGAATGCACTCGCAAACAATCCCGGACTCGGGTTCGTTAATTCCAAATTAACGAATTTTCCGTTGCGTCTTAATTAAATCTAATTTATATAAATAATCATGCCTAGCATAATTACTATTCACGTCGCTAACGAATTAATTCTAAATTAACTAGTTCGCCCGAATTAAAATCTAATTTCAATTTCGCGTCGAAATCCAATTTCGTATAATATATCGAATATATTATTTTATCGATTAATTCCAAATTAATCGTTATCTCTCTTTAAATAATATTTTATCCTAGATAAAATATCTCCGTAATTAATCCCAGATTAATTTCTCTCTCATCTAATTAATCCCAGATTAATTAAGTGTGAGTCATACGTCATCGGTGAATCTTCGGGAAGCGACCCATGAGATCCTCGGATATATTGGCAGTAAATTCGATCGTCGGACTATCCGAACACATAAGTACCTAGTACTACGTTTGTGCCGATTTACAAGACAAGGTTGGCTTCTAGCAAAGCGCCATGCCTACCTAATTCTCTAGAAATATCCTTAAAGGAATATAATGATATATATATGGGCGTAGTATACGTAGTATTGCTTATCTGGATCCAGTATCGGATGTCACGTGTTAGGCCTGGGGCTGGAATTGTGTCTGCCCCGTACAAAGCACATATCGGATCTCTTGTAACTAGTCTCTATAATCGGATAAACATGACCTAGTCATTTTATCTCGATAGCTGCAACATATAAGAGAACCAGTCCCATATCTTACGTGACCATTATCTCCACTATGACTGGAGTGATACTTCCGTCTTGACATCACAACCAACACACTATGATTCTCAATATACCCAGCAGAGGCATACACAGAACCTGTTAAAGCCCTGGACGACCTAAAACCAAAGCATATTGATTGTCGCAAGTATTAGCGGTGCAAGTCTCAGGTTAACACCAAATACACCTACCCTGATTTCGAACTTCCATAGACATATAGTCATACTACCAATGGAATTCCGAGGGGTCTATACAGAGCGAAGCTGTTTCCCATACCATCGGTAAAAGACAACCGCCTACTACACTTGCATGAGTATCCTATACCCAAATATTTGAGAACTATGTCGTTATGCCCTCACAACGCGCACAAGTGTAATACTAGTCTTTTCCGCATTATCGATGTCCGATCTCGATAATACTCTGACGAGGTATATTTAATGATTAAACCTTCGTGGATTGATACTGTCTCATATCATCTCAATCCAGGGACTAATCATAAGGACCTCCTATCATTTATATATCTTGGTGATCTAATCACAAATGATAAGAGAGCAATTTCCTTTGTCACATAGTTAATTTGTACAACAACACCATGATATGTACAAATAGTGACGCTATGGGTCATAATTGTCCAACAGTTGGTACTACAAACAAATATACAAATCAATCATATCAGTAGTGTTTTAGAATTATCAAGTTAATACGAGTTTTAGAATAATCGACTTTCTATTATCTCTTATATCTTACCTATCTTAAATTTTCATATTTACATGTTGTCAATATAATGGCCAGACATTCATAGCACACGAAGCATGGATTCAAAATCACAAAGTACGTCATATAACATCGTATCACACTTCTCCGACATACAATCTATCTTTAACCTTTTTTATTCACGGTAACTTTATAATAGCTTAACACTTGGGGTCCTTATTCTTTCACACATGTCGTAGCACCCTTCTCTGATATACATAAAAATACAATTTCATAATTCTTACACATATACTTACATAATTTTCTAATAGAACTTAGCAAACATGCTTTATAACCTCTGATATTCACACTGGTTTCAAATCATCCATTCATTTCGCATTAGCATATATTATCCATACATATCATGAGTTCTATCCAACATATATATACACTCAAACATATTCACAATCATCATGCAAGCAACCACGAAGCACACATAACAGTCGACACATCAAAGTTCACATCATCCGACAATACATACATTCGGTTGGTTTACACATACAATGCTCGTACGAGACTCATTACATATTTTAGAATAGGTATGAGATGAATTCTGTCCGAATGGATTCCTAACCAGCTCGACTAATATACCTTGAAAATATCAACCAATTAAACCTACATTCATGCATATGTTGGTTTCTATTATATGTCCCAAAGAAAGATTAAGCATTTAAATACAACAATGAATATATATATTAAAAGATGAAGTATGGCGGAATCATACTCACAAAGATCGGAATGTGGATGCGTTGATGAAATGAAAATTTTCTCCTTTGTGCAGTGAAGGTTTCGGCCAAGGTGAGTGGGGAAGCTCCAAGCTTTCTTTGATCCTTCCAAGCTCAAGAATTAGTTTCCCATAACACCTTTGTATGATCCTTGAAGGTGCTAGCCTTGTGTGTTAATTTATGTTCCAAACAAAACACAATTCTTTTCAAGTTTTTGCAACAAAAACAGAAAAGTGGAGAGGGCTGTGAAACTTCACAGTTTCGGTCAAGAGGAAAGAGAGGAGAGTGGGGATTTGATTTCAAAAATCAATTTATATTTATGCCATAATATTATTAAATTAATAATAAACTTATGACACAAATCATACAATGGCTAGAGTGTCAAACACTCAATTTCCATGCAAAACCATTGAGTGCATTGTACACTATCTCCATGCAATGCATCACAATTAAATAATGCATAATATGACATGTGTCATGTGGGCCCCACACGTTTCCAAATGAAATAACCTCGGCACCACTTTGCACTCACGATACGTTCGTTCGTCGATATAAATTTCCGAAATACCGAACTTACGTCGCGACGT